>CM035423.1:152441897-152586897 GCA_020310875.1 Ceratopteris richardii | reverse complement strand
TTTCCTGTGCATAACCCTTGTAACAAGCCTAGCCTTATACCTGTCAACTGTTCCATCAAGTTTACTCTTCAAATTGTATATGTACTTAGTGCCAATGGCCTTCTTACTAAGAGGCAAGTCACATAAGGAACATATACCATTTTTTATGATAGCATCAATTTCAGATTGCATTACAACCATCCATTGTTCTAAATTTTGTGGTTCATCAAACAAAATAGGCTCGGTCTCATCAGAGAGACTAGAGGCAGCCATAGAATAGAAATTTGATGCAAAAGAGGCACTATGAGAGCCTGAATGAGTATGATATGAGAGAGGTGCATCAAATTTGCTATCATACCAGCGATTTTGGCATATTTTTTGCCTGCTCAATATCAACTCTCTCATCAAGAAGTGCATCATGTAAATCTACATTAGAAATGGAATGATCTGCATCATCACATGAAACCTACAAAGGTTGAGAAGTTGCCTCATGAGGATCCACTTGTAAAAAGAGGCAAGAAAGTATCATACATGTCTTTGGAGCTAACATATGTCTCCTTAGTACATGAAAGTAATGGTTGAACAGCATCCTCCACAAAAACAACATCACAACTAACCAAAATGCCTTTAGTCTGTGGATGATATAGATGACATCCTTTAGTTTCAGAAGTATACCCAAAAAAATACATTTTACTACTTTATCATCTCAAAATACAGCCTTCGCATACATGTTTACTAGGTGGCTCAAGTATGGGCAAAGAGGACACCATTTCATATTTCTACAGGTGTAACAAACTAACAAAATTCAGATGACCAAAGCATGCATGCCAAAGCTTTGCATCTAACATAACCTGAGAATCATATACTACACATGCTCAATCATTCACAATTTTTTCATAATCTATGAGCTTATACAACCCACGAGATAAAATGCCAGAAGCAATAATCACGTTGCCATTTGATAGATCATGAATTGTACATTTTTCATCAACAAATTTCACAACCAAGCCAATCTTGGCTAAGGAAAAAACTGATAACATATTCTTCTTGATCCTTGGCACAAATAAAGCATTTGACAATTTAAAAGAACTAACATCAATAGTAGTCAGAATGATCTTACCAACTCCCAAAATTGGATAAGAGGAGTTGTTGGCACATGTTATACTATTCCCTGTAGGGGAAGGCTCGAATGAAGAGAAACTACATTGTGAGATAAAATGTTTCGTTCCTCCACTATCAAAGTACCAAACATTTGATTATACTGTAGACATGCATTGCTCATGAGAAGATGGGTCAAAATCGCAAACAATAGTAAATGTCCATTCTTCATCCTGCACAAGATTAGTAGAATCTATTTTTGGTGTAGAGGCCTCTGCAACAACCATTGTGTCCTCTTTCTTCTTTGTCTCTTTAGCAGCCAGTTTTGGACAACACTTAATCACATGATCATTTGCTTTACAATATTTGCAAAACAATTTCTGTTTTTCTGATTTCTTCTCATCTTTGTCTTCCTTCTTTGATTGTGTAGAATTAGAAAATTTCTGCTTACTAGTAGAAGATCTTCATTTTCCTTTGCCCTTTTGACTAGTCAGGAAAGCTTGATCTGCAATACACATAATAGACCTTTTATGCCTGGATTCGTCTTCTTGCAACAGAACAGAAACAAAATCTTCAAATGTTTAGGCATTTGGATTGCCTTTCATCATCAAACGAAGAGTAGAAGCCAAAATCTGATATGAGTTAGGAAGACCATTTAGAATAGTCTACACAAGTGAACTGTCAGGAAGGACTTCAGCAGCAGAAATCAATTGTTCCTTCAAATCCTTGATCTTTGTCAGAAAACTATCCGTAGAATCACCTTCATTCATGTGCTCACTCTCCAACTATTTTTGGAGGTAAGCAACACGAGCCTCATTCCTAGCCTAGTACAATGTGGTAAGCATATCCCAAGCATCCTTAGCTATTCTACAAGAGTGAATGTGAGGAATAATGACACATTTAACAGAGAAGGTGCATGTGCCTGAGCATCTCCACCATCCCAACAAATTTTCTCTACAATAGGTGCAATAGGAATTGCATCACGAAGAGGAATCTGAAGAATATCAACATCTTCAATGCCATCTGCATCAGCTTCAATACCTGTACTTGCAAGTGTAATAGGATTTTTTTCAACACCCTAGACAATGTTCCATAGTCCTTTTGCAACCAATACATGTCACATCATATAAGCCCACAATGGGTAATTGGTATTGTCCAACTTAGTCTCAACAGCCAACATACGAAATACATCATTGGTTTTCGCCATGGACACAGTCTAAAATACCCTAATGCAGAAAAATGACTATATCTAAAAAAGTTGAATAGAACTACCCTAACAAGTTCTGCTAAACTTGTAGCAAACTTTGACGCTTATACTGGCGAAGTGAAACTTGTATATATCTTTGTCACAAAAAGACAAAATATCCTACACAAGCACTATGATAGTGCATTTGGAGGCCAAAACGAGCTTAGATCGTGATTTTAGCACAGAGAGTGAAGCCATTTTGATCTCCTAATCACCTTGAGTATGCTCACCAGATTTTGTGCGATTCCGAGACTGTGACCAGAGGGGTGTCGACGAGCCCCTAGATGAAGTGGCAACCTGCTCTGATACCAATTGTTGGAGTTAGATGTCTGTGGAAGCATGCGAACAACACAAGGAAGAAGAAGAAGCTTGGATCACAACACACAATACTGAATGTATTACCATTATAATGTACAAAGATGAGTAACCCATTAGAGCTATAGGCATCTATACAAGCCAAGGGAAAAAACTCCTAAAGAGGGAAAAAATGCCCTAGCGGTCCTAGTGTCTTCACACACATCGCTACCTAAATATATCAACACTATCTATCTATCTATCTATTTGTCTATCTATATATCTATTTGTCTATCTATCTATATGTCTATCTCTCTATGAATCCATACCTCTCTCTCTCTGTGCATGTGTGTGTGTTTGTTTCCATGTGTGTGCATGTGTGTGTGTGTATGTGGTTTTAATAAAATGAATTTTATGCTTGTAAAAAATATCTCGCAAGAAGCGGAATTTAATTCAACATCTCCCAATCTAGCTTTAAGAAACGTTCACTAAGAGACTTTTCATGGATTTATTTTCCCTTCTTTTTAATTTATTTTGTGTTTTTTCCTACAAATGTTTGAGAGACTTAAGATGCAAACATGAGAGTTTTTTGTAAGATTCTTGGATGTATGAATACCAATATCATATATGAACCTGGTGGAGAATGTAGAATAGAGATTATCCCACCAATGTGTTGGATTTTGAGAGCACCCAAACAACAGAAGCAAGAGGACAAAGCTTGGAGAAAACAAAATGTACAGAACATAAGTAGCCCATTAGGGTTATAGGAATATATGAAAGTCAAGAGGGAGGACATCCTAACAAGGAAGAAAAGTGGCCTGGAGGTCCTAATTTGTTCACAAACATCACTAGCAAACATACTATCGAATTCCCTCTACGAGTGATGCCGTGCACAAGGGGCCAATACTCATGAATCAAGAAGTGTCAACCAATGTGGATTAAGATCAATCCATAAAAGGCAATAAGCCCAATTCTTTGTGATAAGATTTGAACTTCTCACAATCTAGAAACTTTATAAAGAGGCCTCCAACATTATCATATGTGGTTATATATGCCAAATTGATGTTTGTAGTTGAGAAGATTTATATGACATGATGTTAATGCATCTCAATTGTCTTAGTGCGAGCATGCAACACTAGATTCTTTGGAACTTCCAATGTGCTCTAACTATCAATAAATATGGTGGTGATAGAAGTCTAACCAACACCCATAAATCAAGCACTCAACAAGTTATTGATGGAGAACAAGATCAAATGCATCTTTAGCATCATGAAGACTTCATCATAACCTTGTCTTCATAGGAGTGATAATGTGTTTCCAATCAGGAAGGCCTAATCTTTATAATAACATGTTGATGTATTTTGTCTAACAAATGAAATTTCTTCATCAACCTACATAAGTTGAATAGCCAAAATATTGTGTAACAGTGCCAAATCTAGCATTTCAAATGAGTCATGAAAACCAGCCTTAAACTCAAAATTTGCTTCTTATTGGGGCTAATGAGAAACATGAAATCCACAACAATGATTAGATGTACATCATCATCGCACTTAACATGCGAGGTGGTTTCAGTTTGACTTTTTTGAAATCCATGTGCTAATAAGTAGTAATAACTAGGCATGCATTTTCTCAAACCTAGCATGTGGTGCTTGCTTCAATTTATACAATGCATTTTTGAACTTGCATACATTTTTTCATGCCCTTTTTGCACAAAATCACAATCTAAGAAACCTACATCTTCATGCAAAATACCATTGAGAAATGCACTTTTAATGTCCAGATGATGTGAATTCCAAGAATTATGAGAGCATAACCTTTGTCTAGAAACCTAGCCTTATAGCAATCAATGCTACCATCAGACTTCCATTTTTACTTATAGACCCCTTTAGTGGTAATGGCCTACTTCCTAGTGGTAATATCACATAAAGACTACATATCATTCTTCATAATAACATGATATGATGACTGCATGGCAACCATCCAATTTTTAGAATTATGTGCTTCATCAAAAGAGGGCTCATTCTCATCGCAAAGACTAAAAATAGGTCTTGCATAACAATCCAATGCAAAAGAAGCACTACAAGAGCATGAACATGTATGATATGGTCAAGTTGCATTTAATTAGCTATCTCTCAAAGTATGCACCAACCATTTTGGCCTAGTGTTAGCCTCTTCAATATTAGATCTCTCATCAACATGTGCATCATGTATATTGGCATAAGAAATAGAATGGTATGTATGCTCATTGGAAACTTTCATAGGCTAAGAAATTGCCTCACTAGAAGATACACTTCACTACCCACCAACGATTGAAGGCAATAGAGTGTCATTCACATCCTTCGAGGTAAATGATGTCCTTTGTACATGAAAGTAGGGGTTGAATTGCATCCTCCACAAATACTATATCTCACCCAACCAAAGACCTTTTAATGAGTGGATGATACAAATAATAACCCTTACTTTCAGAACTATATCCAACAAAAATATGTTCCACAACCTTACCATCTAATTTTTTGCTTTCTTGCATGGGCACTACTACATATTCCAACAAACCAAATACATGTAAATAAGAGATAAGCATTTCGAGCCTCATAAGCAGTGATAGACTACAACGGTTTAGTAGGATATTTATTAAGCAATCACAATATCATTTATGAGAACTTTTTTTAAGAGGAAGCTCAGCCAAAGCCAAATCTACCTTATAGTTTGAATTTGATTAAAACAACAACTAAATAGTTTAATGAGCATAGTACCCATGGGGTCTCCCGTATCCCAAAAGCAGTGATAAGACTGCCTAAAGGCAATACTTGGAAAGGATTTCCCAAATGCAAATGGTTTTAAATTTGATTGAAGGCAATACATTCGTCTATGGTTCACAAATGTTCTATCATAGGGAGGGGTTGAACTCTCACCCCTGCCTCAAGAGGCAAAGTTCCCAACTAGATAGCCTAACATGCATGGATATTTTTTATGAAAACTTTGAAAGAAAATGATATCCACCAAAGAAGAAACCAAGATAATCATGAGATAGCGAGAAAGTTGCATGGAAAAGATAGATCTACGAGGTCAAAAAGAGATAATCTTCCCAATGAGTTTGTTTCGAAGTGCTATAAGCTCTTAATATGTCTTCCAAAATTTGATAGAATTTTTTAGTTTGTCCATCCCTGTGAGGATGTTCAGCTATACTCAAGCTTAGTTTATTTCAAGTGTACTAAAAACTACTCGCCAAAAATGCCTTTTAAATCTAGCACCTCTACTAGAGACTATGTCTACAAGAAGAACATAGAATCTCTAAAGTTGATTTACAAATATTTTTCCGATTTAAGAGTCTTATAAGTGGTCTTGAAAGGTATAAAATAAGCTAACTTAGTCAACCTATTCACTACCAGCCAAACTGAAACATTGATCTCTCAGAGTGGGGCATAATCCTGAAACAAAATCCATGGAGATGCTTTCCCATTTTCCTTTAAAATATCCAAAGGATGCAATAATCCTCCAATTTTCAGTCTTTCAAACTTATTCATTTGACATTAATGGAAGTTTGATACATATGTTTGTACATCTGGATATATAGTAGGCCAATAAAAATGTCATTTCACTAGTTCATAAGTTCGATGAACACTTGGATGTCTGGCATTTGGTGCATCATGGCATTCGAAAGGTACTAGATTTCATATGTCAGATCTACTTGGGACATAAAGCTTATCTTTATAAACCAAATATTCATCTTTGAGGGAATAGTGTTTAAAATTTCCTTCACAAATACTTGTTCATTTTGCTTGTGCTTCGTCAACTTTCCATATTGAACATCGCACTCTCTTTACCATATTGAACATTGCACCCTCTTTACCAAGCGATTTACCCTAATCGTTTGCCTATATTTAAAGCATCGTTAGCCTATATGTAAAGCATACTGATGTATATTAATCATAAAACATCGCAAATGAGTCCATATATACTTAACATACACAGATAACCAAGCGGTTCATAGTTTCGAGACACAGTCCATCACAAATCCCGATAGAGTCATACATACATACATACAAAACTACATATATGCATGCCTATCTTAAAGGGGCAATTATCTAGGTGAATTTTCACCGCTTGGGACTTTGGTAATAATCTTGATACTATTCTTTACCTTCGGGGCTACCTTTGTGGTGGTGGCTTTTGAGACACGGAATGTTCTTTTCATCTCCAACCAGAAAGGAGTTGTATTGATAAGTACTTGGGAACTTGTTGATGTGCAGCTTTGACTATTTTCCATGGTCTTGCCATGGATTATAGCAAGCAATTGCTCCCTCCAACTCTATTGTTACTCGGGTTTCAATGCCCTTTGCTGTTTTTTTACTCGGCTCCAATGGTGTTTTCTAATACCTTTGTGGTGGTGGCTTTTGAGATACGGAATGTTCTTTTCATCTCCAACAAGAAAGGAGTTGTATTGATAAGTACTTGGGAATTTGTTGATGTGCATCTTTGACTATTTTCCATCGTTTTGGCATGGATTATAGCAAGGAATTGCTCCCTGCACCTCAATTGTTACTCGGGTACATGTACCTAGAGTAATAAAACTTTCAACTTTACCTATTTCAATGTCCTTTGCTGTTATTTTACTTGGTTCCAATGGTGTTTTGTAATACTCTAGTGAAGGAGAGTATGCTTGTGGATTGAGAACACGTCTTCGTCTCTTAGTTTCTCTAAAATTATCTACCACCACGGAAAATGCAATTGCCCTCCGTCGTCTTCAAAACACCTTTGGAAGGTATAAACGGAGCTGACTTAGTCAATTTATTCACTACCACCCAAACTAAAATTTTGCCGTCGTGCGTGTGGGGTAATACTGAAATGAAATTCATGTAGATGCTTTCCCATTTTCCTTTGAAATCTCTAAAGGATGAACAATCCTCCAATTTGAGTCTTTCATACTTATTCATTTGACATTTATGGCTTTCTGATACATATGTTTATACGTCTCAATGTATACTAGGCCAATAAAAATGTCATTTCACTAGTTCATAGGTTCGATGAAAACTTGGTTGTTTCGGATTTGGTGCGTCAAGGCATTGAAAAGTACTATATTTCATATGTCTAATTTGTTTGAAACAAAACGAATACCTTTCGAGGGAATGGTGTTTAAAATTTCCTTTAGAAGCACTTGTTTCATTTTCCTTTGCTTCCTCAGCTGGTTTCCATGCTTGAATATAGGTTGGATCTACTTTGCAATTGCCTTTGAAAGTAGAAATGGATTCACATTGAACATGTACAAAAATTAGCTTGTACCATTGCATTGAAAATTCCTTTTCTATACGTGAGTTTGTAAGCAAAACTTGAAGTTTTTTAGCCCATCTAGCTTTTCTACCTCTCAAGTCCGGTTGGTTTGCGAACCACTTGATGCTCTCTTCATCAAGAAAATGGTTACCTTTGATCCATACAAGTAATGGACCTACTTCTTAAGAGCATTAATTATAGGAAATCTTTCTTTCTCATAGGTGGAATTGTTCCCCTCTAATGGTCCATATATTGTAACCCCTGCCTGATATTTTACCATATTGAACATTGCACCCCATTTACCAAGGGATTTACCTTAATCGTCTGCCTATATGTAAAGCATACTCATGTATATTAATCATAAAACATGGCAAATGAGTCCATATATACTTAACATACATAGACAACTAAGCGGTCCAATCCATCACAAATCTCGATAGACTCATACATACATACATAACTACATATATGCATGCCTATCTTAAAGGGGCAATTATCTAGGTGGACTTTCACCGCTTGGGACTTTGGTAATAAGTTGGATACTATTCTTTAGCTTCGGATCTAGCTTTGTGGTGGTGGCTTGTGAGATACGGAATGTGCTTTTCATCTCCAACCAGAAAGGAGTTGTATTGAAAAGTACTTGGGAACTTGTTGATGTGCATCTTTGACTATTTTCCATTATCTTGGCATGTATTATAGCAAGCCATTTCTCCCTACACCTCTATTGTTACTCGTCTAAATGTTTAGAGTAATAAAACTTTCAACTTTTCTTGTTTCAATGTCTTGTTATGCATGAGGGGGACGGGAGGGTTGTTAATCTCCTTTGTAACATTCTTTAAACCTGCAAGTTTTAACATTGTTTGTGGGATTGGGGGAGTCCCAAGTGTGGAGAGAGATGATGGATGCAATCTGAAGATGAATTGGTTCTGCTACAACCATTTTGACACCAACCAATAGAGACTTCAGATTTGGTTAGTAGACCCCTTGAGATTCCTAAATCCACAAAAAAATCACCCAAATGCTTTGGAACAAGTATCTCAAAATTTTGAGTTAGGATAGACTAGTTGCAAAATGACTAGCTCCCAAAACTTGCTATTTTTGTACATTGGCACCTGCTAGAAAAAATGAATAGTGCTCTCAACCTGGTAAGGCTTAGAAAAGTTGTTTTTGGACATAGCAAATAGACTTAGAAAGCTTCCCAATCCAAGTTAGAACACTTCAATTCATCAATGGAGCACTGAGAACACGTTTTAGCAAAATCTGGAACACTCACGCCATTTTTGGGCTCTATAGAGATAGACCAGGGAGCACTAAAATGCAGATTTCTCACAAATAGTAAATCCAATGGAGATGCCATTTTGTGAGCAAAAGCTAGACTTAGAGAAAAATCCAATGGACCTTAAAACTCTAAAATAGGTTATGTATAGCCCATGATATGAGCTTCTAAAGTTTACATTTCTGAGTGAGTATAGTAGAGAACAAATCAAAGAAAGTAAATTATGAATGTATAGATTCACATATAATTACAACTTCATTGGCAACCAATACTTGCACAATGGATGTATAATGATAGAGCTATGGAGTAAGCTCTTCAATCTCTACAAATGGGCATGAATCAAGCACTCCTTTGGTGACTTCCTTCTTGCTCCTTTCAAAGCTACTTTTGGAGGTAGTTTTGAATTTGAATTCAAATGACCACCTAAAAGTGATGCTAGGAATTAGGAAATATTCCCTCAGCTAATGGATTCATGGTTTTAGGTAGTTAGAGCCACGAATTTACTTTTTACATCATGGATGACTTAAGCCATTCTTTCTTTTACAATTACAAGATATAAAATGTACTCTTTTACAAGAGGTGTTCATATGTCTACACATATGACTACAAATGAACATCGTATCAAGTGATATAAAGCATGTAGGCTTGGGTAAAATGCACCAAAAGCTCCCCCTCAAGCCTAACATGCTTGGCCTCCAAATAAGTCATCAATTGTCTTTGATTTCCTCCAAGCCAATCATCAACTTGAACCTACTCAATTTTGTACCATCAAGAGCTTTAGTCAACATGTCTTCACATTGCATATCTGTAGAGACATAGGATAGTTGAATATCCTTGCTCCTTAGCTTCTCCCTTACATAATGGGAGTGGACTTCAATATGCTTCGTTCTAGCATGGTATACCGGATTAGCTGCAAGATGTAGTGAGCTTGTGTTGTCACCAAAAATGTTAGGTGTTGAAGAATGAAGTCCAAGATCTGTATACAAAGACTTTAACCACATGATTTCTTGAGTTGCATTAGCCAAAACTCTATACTCGGCTTTAGTAGAAGATAATGCCACTATTGGTTGCTTCTTGGATGACCATGAAATGATTTTTGAACCTACAAATGATACAACCTGGATGTGCTTCTTCTATCATCTCTAGATTTGGCCCAATCCGCATTTGAGTAGGCCTTTAGCTCAATATCTGAAGTAAATGCATAAAACAAACCTTTCATTCATGGTCCCCTGTAGGTACTTGATGACTCTCTTGGCTGCTTCTATACGTGGTCTTCTCGGCTTATGCATAAACTGACTCAATATGCTAACACTATAGTATATATCCACCCTTGTGAGTGTTGCATAGTTCAAACTTCCAACCAAGCTTTGATAGCTTATGATGTCTTCAATTGGCTCTCTTTCATAAGCACTAAGCTTATGATTTTGCTCCATAGGTGTACTTGCACACTTGGTGTTTTCCATCTTGAACTTGATGAGCATGTCATGCACATACTTCCTTTGTGTGATGTATATACATAAACCTGTGTAGATTAACTTCAATCCAAGAAAATAAGTGAGTCGTACAAGATCACTTACTCTGAACTTCTCCTTCATTTGACTCTTTACCTGATTGATTCCTTGAAGATCAATCCCTTTGATAATGATATCATCAACATACACACATAGATAGATCACTTTAGATCCATTCATGTTTATGAACAAAGAGGTATCTGCCTTGCTAGCTTTGAATCCTTGGTCCTATAAATAATTCACCAATCTGAAATTCCAAGCTCTTGGAGCTTGCTTCAATCCATATAAGGCTTTCTTTAATTTGCATAAATAGGTAGGATGATGTGCATCTCATATCCAGGAGGTTGTGCCATATACACTTCCTTAGAAATCCATCCATTTAAGAAAGCATTCTTTACATCAAGTTGGTAGAGCTTCCAATTTTTAGATGCAGCAAGACTAATGAGAACCCTAATTATAGGCATTTTTGCAATAGGAGAGAAAATCTCCTCATAATCAATACAATGGGTTTGAGCAAACCCTTTAGCAACTAACCTTGCTTCATGTATATTTATACTTCCATTTGGATTCCTCTTGATTTTGTATATCCATCAAGATCCAATTACCTTCATAGATGGCTTGTTACGTAGAAGCTCCCAAGTGTCATTCTCCTTCAACGCTTCCATTTCTTCATCCATCGCATCTTTCCAAGCTTTCTTGCTATGTGCTTCTTCAAATGTGGTAGGTTCTTCATTGGTTGAATCCTTTGCAATGTAGATTGAGTGCTTGGTGGCCAAAGAAGTATCATAACCATACCTCTCTAGTTTCTTCTTCTCCCTTGAAGACCTTTTAAGTGGTTGATGTTAGCTCTCGGGTCCATATGTAGCATCTTGCATATTTGCTTTACCTTTGCTCTTCCATAGCTTTAGTCTTTCCAAGTCTTCTAGGTCAATCTCCAAATCACTTTCTTCAGTTTGCTTTGGTTTTTTTGGTTGAAGTGATGGAAAATCTTCATCCAAGTCATAAGGCAGCTTCACTTTCCTATCATCATCAAACCATGATTTGTTCTCATAAAAAAATACATCTCTACTCATAGAAAATCCTTTATTGGTTGGGTTGTACAATCTATATCCTTTTTGGTTTTGGTCATAACCAGTAATATGCACTTCTCTACCTTGGGATCCAATTTCCCTCTTACTTGAGAAGTAATGTGAGCATAGGCTAAGCATCCAAATATTTTACAATGCTCTAGACTAGGTCTTCTTCCATTCCAAACTTCATATGGAGTAGTTCCATCTAGTGACTTAGATGGAAGTCTATTTATGAGATATGTGGCTGTAGACACAGCCTCTACCCATAGGTAGTTTGGCAATCCCTTTTCATTGAACATGGAACTTGCAACTTCAACAATAGATCTATTTCTCCTCTTTGCTACACCATTGAGTTCGGGTGTATACATTGTAGTGACTTCCCTTTTAATGCCTCTTTCATGCAAGAAGGCATCAAATTAAGAAGAGAAGTATTCTCCTCCACCATCTGATCCGAGTCTTTTCAAAGTCCTACCTGTTTAGTTTTCAACAAGAGCAACATACTTCTTAAAGCAATTAAAAACTTCATCCTTGTGCTTCATGAAAAACAGAATGGTCCACCTACTACAATCATCTATGAAAGACACATAATATCTTGAGCCTGATAAAGATGGATCCTTAATTGGACCCCACACATCCGTGTGCACTAGATCCAAAAGATTTTGATACACATATCCATTCTTATTGAAAGGTTGTCTATGAGCCTTGCCGAGTTGACAAGCTTCACACTTATAAATCATGTGTTGCCTTGTGATATTAGGCAAACCAAGTACATTTTGGTCCCTGCAAATTTGTTTGAGTTTCCTCTCACCAATGTGAGCAAGCCTTTTGTGCCATATCTCCAACTCCGTGAGAATTTGAGATCCATAACTAAATAAGGCTATATTCTTTGTATCTTCCACTTCAAAAGTAAAAAGCCTTCCTATCTTTTTTCCTTTGAAAATCCTTCTAAAGCCTTGCCTTGGGTCTTCAACATATGCTCCAAATCAATTGAATCTAACGTGCAATCGTTTTTCAACAATCTGCCCAACACTTATTAGATTTTTGGTTATTGTAGGGACATACAAGACTTTGCTTAAGAGGTTCATATTCCCATATGATGTCTTCACATTACCTATCTTCTCCACCAAGTGCTTTGTATCATCTCCTATTTGCACTTCATGTTTGTTGTGAGGATCTTCCAAATCAGAAAGTAAAGCCACATTTCTTGCTACATGATTTGAGCATCCCGAATCAATGTAAAAGATGTGTTCATCATCCTTACCATTCTTCACTGATAGATTCATAATCAATAATGAATCTTCTTGACTTTGGCTCTCCGCATAGTTATTGCAATTTTTTCTTCCTCTATGACCACTTTTATAGTTGTTGTTGTAATTGTTGTTGTAATAGTTGTTGTAATTGTTGTTGTAATAGTTGTTGTAATTGTTGTTGTAGCATCCATTGTATCTGCCTCTATTTGATCCATAGCCACCTCTATTGAATCCTCTTCCTCATGAGTTCCTCAGGTTCCTAAAAAATTCTTCGGTAATATGACTAGATAAGCCACATATATTGCAAGGTTGAGATGATTGGAATCTCCCCTTGCCTTACTTTCCACCTCTGCCTCTACCTCTAGCTCTTCCTATACCTGCAAAGTTTGCTTGGAAAGAGCTACCTTCATCTTCACTCTTCTTATTTTTTGACTTGTCCTTCACCTTAGCTTTATCAGAATATAAGGCAGAAGTCTGATTACCTCTTGAGGACTCACCACCTTTGCTAATCTTTGCTTCATGAGTGAGGAGTTGGCGCATGAGTGTGTTGAGGTCAGGTACATGCATATCCATGTACAAATCCATGGCGGTTATGAAGGATTCCCACTTGTCATCTGCTTTGATTCCATTTATGATTTGTCTAATGATTTGTTCCTCTTCAATTACCTCTCCAATGCTTCCAACTTGATCAGAAATCTCCTTCATCTTTGTGACATAATCAGTCACACTTTGCTTGTGGTTTTTCTTCATTGTTGTGAACTCCATCCACAATTGGTTCTTCCTTCCTTGAGTGTTAGAGGAGAAGAAAGAAGAAAGTGCATTCCAAGTCTCTCTTGATGTCTTGCATCCCTTGACATGAGGTAAAAGAAAATCAGAGATTAAGTTTAGAATATAGGACCTTGCAACTGCATCCTTTGAACACGAGTTTGAAACTCTTTCCTCTTCTTCATGTGATGTTTCCCTTTGTTCCTCATGGTTGGCATAGCTTCATCTCTAGATGTGTATGCAAATAGATTTCTCCCTTGAAGATAAGCCTCCATCCTTAGAGACCATGCAGGGTAGTTTTTTCTATCCAATTTGTCAATTGAAAATCAATCTCCCATGTTCATTGACTATGCTCTGATAACACTGTGGAGAGAGATGGTGGATGCAATCTGAAGATGAATTGGTGCTGCTACAACAAGCTTCACACCAGCCAACTAAGACTTGAGAGTTGATTAGTAGACCCTTTGAGCTTCCTAAATCCAAAAAAAAATCACCCAAGTGATTTGGAACAAGTATTTCAAAACTTTGAGTCAAGACACACTAGTTGCAAAATGACTAGCTCCCAAAACTTGCTATTTTTGTACATACACCTGCTAGAAAAAATGAAGAATGCTCTCAACCACCACTACGGAAAATGCGATTGCCCTCCGTGGTCTTCAAAACACCACGTATTACTTCTATGCTCTATTATATGATTGGATGCTCGAGGAAAGGGAACTCTCAAGTTTTTAGTTTGTCCATCCATTTGGGGATGTTCAATGATACTCAAGCTTATTTTATTTCAATTCTACTAAAGACTACTCACCGAAAATGACTTTTAAATCTAGCATATCTACTAGAGACTATGTGGACAGGAAGAACATAGGGTCTCTAAAGTTGATTTACAAATATTTTTGCCGATTCAAGAGTATTTTAAGTATCTTTGAAAGGTATAAACGGAGTTGACTTAGTCAAAATATTCACTACCACCAAAACTAAAATATTGCCTTCGTGAGTGCGGGGTAATCGTGAAATGAAATTAATGTAGATGCTTTCCCGTTTTCCTTTGAAATCTCCAAAGGATGATTCACAATCCTCCAATTTGAGCCTTTCAAACTTATTCATTTGACATTTATGGCATTTTAATACATATGTTTATACATCTCAATGTATACTAGGCCAATAAAAATCTTATTTCACTAGTTCATAGGTTTGATGAACACTTGGTTGTTTGGGATTTGGTGCATCAGGGCATTTGAAAAGTACTATATTTCATATGTCTGATTTGTTTGAGACAAAACGAATACCTTTTGAGGGAATGGTGTTGAAACTTTCCTTTAGAAGTACTTGTTTCATTTTTCTTTGCTTCCTCAGCTGGTTTCCATGCTTGAATATAGCTTGGATCTACTTTGCAATTGCCTTTCAAAGTAGAAATAGATTCACACTGAACATGTAAAAAAATTAGCTTGTTCAACATAGGCATCTGACTTGAGATGTCCACCATTGCATTGGCCATTCCTTTTCTATACGTGAGTTTGTAATCAGAACTTGATGTTGTTCAGACCAGCTAGCTTTTCTACCTCTCAAGTCTCGTTGGATTGCGAACCACTTGATGCTCTCTTGATCAAAGACAATGGTTACCTTTGATCCGTACAAGTAATGGAACTACTTCTTAAGAGCATTAACCATAGGAAATCTTTCTTTCTCATAGGTAAAATTGATCCCCTATAATGGTCCACATATTGTAACCCTTGCCCAACATTTTAGCATATTGAACATTGCACCCCATTTACCAAGGGATTTACCTTAATCGTCTGCCGATATGTAAAGCATACTCATGTATATTAATCATAAAGAATTGCAAATAAGTCCATATTTACTTAACATACATAGACAATTAAGCGGTCCAATCCATCACCAATCCCGATAGACTCATGCATACATACATAATTACATATATGCATGCCTATCATAAAGGGGCAATTATCTACGTGAATTTTCACCGCTTGGGACTTTGGTAATAAGTTGGATACTATTCTTTAGCTTCGGATCTAGCTTTGTGGTGGTGGCTTTTGAGATACGGAATGTGCTTTTCATCTCCAACCAGAAAGGATATTGAAAAGTACTTGGGAACTTGTTGATGTGCATCTTTGACTATTTTCCATTGTCTTTGCATGGATTAAAGCAAGCAATTGCTCCCTGCACCTCTATTGTTACTCATCTACATGTATCTAGAGAAATAAAACTTTCAACTTTTCTTGTTTCAACGTCTGTTATCCTCATCGTCATGATCACCCTGTGACGATCGAGATCGTCTCTCCTGTGTTTGTCTCTCCACCTCATCCATATTTGTCTCCCCATAATACTCCAGTATTACATATAACAAACATAATTCAATAAAATAATTAAAACATTCATAACAACTAAATAATTATATAAAATTTAAAAATACTCACAAAGGCATCAGAATGATCTTGTATATACTCGCCCAAACGTCGATATCCAAAATGTGTAGCATACTCGATCTCGTGTTTCGTAGGATATCGGCCATAATCCTTTCACTGCAATGAAACAAATAAAAAACATTAGTTGCTTGCATTTTAACTAAAATAAAAAATATACTCACAATAACACATATACTTACAAACGTAGCTACAAAAACATTATGGCCCATTTGGCCTAAGTGCGATGTGTGGCCCGACTCCACTCTCTTCTTTGTAGCACCCTGTTTATTCAAGAAAAAAAATACATAAATTAAATGTAAAAAATTACTAAAATATATAAAAATTATAAATATAAACTATTAATTTGTGTACCTTCTGCTGAGGAAATGACTCCTGAAGACGTAGCTGTCTATGAAAAAACTGCCACGACTCAGGTGGTATGTTAGCTCGCCTCTTATTTTTTTCGACCATACAATATCTCCTGTTAATTTAATCTCAAACATAAAAAAAAGTCAGAATACATACACATATATACACACACATACACATACACATACACATACCCACATACACATATACATGCAAACATATACGCATGCATATATGTATACATATACACATATACATACATATAACATAAACACACATATACATATCCACATATATACGTACACACACATGCATGCATATACACTCATTCATACAAAATACATGCATTTATCCCACAATAATATGTAGTTGTGTATATGTGAATATGTGTGTATGTGTAAATGTGTATATGTGTGTATGTGTAAATATGTATATGTGAATTTTTTATTTATGTAGATAATCAAATTATTAATATCAAATACCATTATTTGTAGATTCTGATCAATCAGATGGAACTCCACCACCGTCTCCTCATCGTGCAACGACTTTATACTGTAAGTATATGAAATATTTAATTTTAACTATATTTGATGGATACATAACTTATATTTTTTTTTTATGTTTCTTATGATGTGCAGATTCTGATCAATCATAGGGTACTCCACCACCTTCTACCCATGCAATGACTTCACATGTGTCCTCCGATAGGAATTATGATGAATTTTACTATCAAGAGCATATTATATGTTGGTGTAACTCTTGTTATGGCACATATCGAAGACCACGATTGGAATGTATTGAACATGAGGCAGAGTATGGTACTTTTGAGCGTGCACCATCACCTAGTCAACGTGATAATGCTTGGGTATGTATTTTCTATATATATTAATGTTATTATTTTATTTAAAAACCATGTATAAAATCAAATTATTATTGATATACAGGAATACTTGCGCGATGATGATGATGATGATGATTTTTCTCATAATGTTAATATACCTCGTACACGTCATGGACTTGCTGTTCATCAATTACAAGCAGAGGTTTCTAGAAATCCTCTACCTCCTGGTTTAGAGAATGAAACGGCTGGAGATTATCCATTGCCAGATCGTGATCGTTCTTTAGTACAAACATATGATAGAAGAAGATATGGAGGATGGAATAGAGGACCACTTCCTTTAGATGGAGAGGTTTTCAACTTTTGAGGTAATCGCTATATGATTGCTCCATCCACTATTACTAATGCTGGTCGTGGTCTCTTTATTGTAGAGGATTTCTATGTGCCTCTGAACTCTGAAGTCACTCTTATGTCATTTTGTGGTCGTATATATGGATGGGGAGATTGGCATCGACTTTCACGTTATGTTCAAAGCATGAGTACTTGTGGAATATGCTTGAACGCAGCATCCCTTACTAGTAGAAGGATTTTACATGTAGAAAATGAAAGATTATATATTGATGGAAGACCTTACACACATGGAAATATAACAGGTTTAATAAATAGTAGTCGAGGGTTACATAATAGTTCAAGGACTAATTGCACATTTGAGGAGCGTGAAAATAGTCATGAATCACCATACATGAGTAGAGATGTATCAAGATACATAGTTGTCAATGCTATTACTACATTACATGCTGGTGATGAACTATTAGTGAATTATGGATGGCATAGACCTCCAAGAGCACCTTTTAGCTAGAGAGAATAAAAATTTTCTATCCATATTTAATAAGTTATATACTTCATTTTATATTTGAAGTTTAATTTATTCATTTATGGAATACTAATGAGTTTTATTTATATGTGTAGATTCCAACGTATGATGTTGATGATATTCATCCACAACATTCACAATTACCAGTAAGACCTCATTTATCAGAAGCTTCCATGAGGAGGCTACGCAAAACTAATCCTGTGCAATATGCAAAGTTGAAAGATCTATATTCAAAAGACGATAAAGTACAAGATTTGTGTGACAATGATGAAGATGATGGCATGGCAGATTTTATTGAGGATTGGTATCAAAATGACAGTGAGAGCATGGATATTTCTAAAAATGAGAAATATCTTCGAGAGGAATGTCTAAAGCATGTATATGAAGGAAGTCGTTTGACATGACTAAGTGCGAGCTTACTTATTCTCAACCTTCAAAATCGTTTTGGATGGAGTAATGTATCTGTTTCGACACTATTAAGGTATAAATTTCAATTTTCTATCTATTTATATTTATATATATATATGCATAAATAAATAAATAAATAAATAAATAAATAAATAAATAAATAAATAAGTAAATAAATAAATAAATAAATAAATAAATAAATATATATATATATATATATATATATATATATATATATATATATATATATATATATATATATATATATATATATATATATATATATATATATATATATATATATATATATATATATATATATTCTTACTTTAGATAAGGTAAGAACAAGAACTTGAATTGAATGGAAACTTTTTGTCCGCGCATCTTTTAAAACTATTAATGCATCTTTCCAAATATTCGCAATGGTGACCTGGATGAATCGCATGCACAGAGGTTACTCAAGAGACAACAATCTTATTATAATGGAGTAGTCCACTTTGTATCCTAAAGTTCAGATGCTCATCATTGACATGCAAGAGGTTTACTGCATACCCGAGAAATCCTGCTCTATCTTGAGTAACCTTTGTGCATGCGATTCATCCAGGTCACCATTATATGAATATATGTGTGAATTGACAGGATACGATTGTTTGGATGGCGGGATACGATTGTTTGTTTTGGAGGATATGAATGATTTGTCGATTCACACATATGTTCAATTTGAAAGTGTGAATCGACAAATCATTCAATGAAGGTACATACTTCATATCATCCAAAACAAACAATCGTATCTTGCCATCCAAATTTTGCATAAATATTTTGAAAGATGCATTAATAGTTTTAAAAGATGCGCGGAGAAAAAGTATCTATTCAATTCAAGTTCTTGTTCTTACCTTATCTAAAGTAAGAATAAAAACCTGCATGTATATATGGATATATGTATATATATTTATTTACCTTTTTTAATATATCTTTTTTTGATAAACTTACATGTTATTATCTGAAAAGTTTTTACCAAGTCAAAATATTCTTCCTACCTCACATGATGAAATGAAGAAGATAATCAACAATCTTGGTATAGATTATCAATGTATACATGCATTTCCTAACGATTGTATTTTATATAGAGGTGAATATGTAGACTCTTTGACATGTCCCAAATGTCAATCTCCTCGATATAAGGGTGAAGAAGGTAAAATCGCGAAAAAGGTATTGAGACATTTTCCATTGGCTCCACGGATTAGACATATGTTTCAAAGCCCCGAATTATCAAAGCTTTTGACTTGGGGACATGATCACAAAAGTACTGATGGAATAATCAGAATTCCTCATGATAGTGTTGCTTTTCAGCATATTGATTCTACATGGCCTTAATTTGCACAAAATCCACAGAATCTAAAGTTAGGAGTTGCATTAGATGGGTTTAATCCATTCTCCATGAAATCCAGTAAATGGTCAACATGGCCAGTGGTAGTCATAAACTACAATCTTCCGCCATATCCTAGCATTAAAAAGGAGCATTTAATGCTTTCACTTTTAATCCCAGGCAAAAGACAAGTTAAAGATATGAATGTATATCTTGCTCCGATCATTGACGATCTTCAAGAGTTATGGAGAGGTATTAATGTCATTGATGTATCGAAAAGCATCAATGAAAGACATATTACGATTCGTGGTATTGTGGCTTGGACTATTCACAATTTTCCTGGATATGGCGTTTGTTCAGGTATTGATGTAAATTTTTTATTCAATATTGATGTAAATAAATATGATTTAATCTAATTATATTTTTATCATTTTCTATGATGTAGGAATATCTACTAAGGGTTATAAAGCTTGTCCATATTGTGGTGATTGGATGAGATCAATCTATAGTAAGAATCTCAACAAAAATATTTATGTTCGACATCGACGATTCTTGCCTGATGATCATCCATTAAGATCTAAAAGAGAAGCGATACATTTTAATGGAAAGCTTGAAACAGGCCAGTATCCAAAACCTATGACGCCTATGGATTGGTATAAAAAATGGACAGATGGACCTCTGATAGATCCAGAAGCAGAAATCTTCAGTGATGATTCAGATAATGAGTATGTGAATAGAGGTAAAAGAAAATTGGCACTCACAGAGAACATATCAATATGGTATTCTTTGGAGTATTGGAAAGAGCTAAAAGTATGTCATCTTCTTGATCCGATGCATATATTCAAAAATATTGGTTATTCACTATGGCAGCATCTTCTTGGACTAAAAGATACCACAACATCAAGGAATTATTTGAAAGATAAAAAATCCAAACCAAAGTTATGGCCAGTTTTTGATAGACATCGACAAGAAACGACTTATGCATCTACTCCTTGGGTACTTACAACAAAAGAGATACAGACTATCAACAATAGAATTCAATTGATCAAGACTCCTACAAGATATGGAGCATCGTTTCAAAACATGTTTACTATGGATGATAAGAGCTTATCTGGGTTAAATTCCCATGATTGGCATAAATTTTTGAGACATATTTTACCTTTGGTTATCGATGGATGTACAACGAAAAGAGTACGAGATGTGATCTATCGTCTTGGATCACTTATAAGGTAATTATGATACTTTTATATTTAATATGTATGAATATTGGATATCTTTTATTTTTTAATTAACTTCTTTATAATTGTTTTTATGATTTGTATAGGTGGATTACATCCAAAGAGATCGATAAAAATTCGATCCCACAAAAAAACGTGAATGCAAAGAGCTACTATGTTTGATGGAAAAAGAACTTCCTACTTCATTTTTTGATATTTAGGTTCATTTATTAGTCCATCTTGTAGATGAGATAGAGATTGTTGGTGTTGTCAACACTCGATGGATATTTTGAGTCAAGCGATTTATGGGAATACTAAAAGGTTACGTGTGACAAAGGGCAAAACCAGAAGGATCCATGGCAAAGGGTTGGATGCTTGAAGAGTGCATGTATTACGTTAGTGAGTACTTTGAAAGAGTTCATGAAGAAGCTCCACGTGCATGGACCAACGAGTCTTCTTCAAAAATAACAGATGAGGTATTATCAGGTAAGGGGGTTCCATTTTTATTTACATTTCAAGAAAAAAATGATGTTTCTACTTTTGTAGCATATAATAGCGAATGCATGCAAGCATTCCTTAGCGAGTACGAGGAACTTCAAAGTCTCTGAAGTAAAAGGCAAAAAAACAAAAGATCTAGACGTAATCTCGATAATAATGAGATTACTGATATACCTTCTTTCACGGATTGGCTATATAGTCGTTTGCAACGCGCCAACGCAAATAATGAAGAAATCTCAGATGAGCAAAGAGAGTTAATGATAGGTTGTGAACGAAAGGTAATTTTAATAAAATATATATTTTATTTTTTTCATATATGTATGTTAGTTTCTATTTACTAATTGAATTTATTTTGCAGGCTCGAATGTTCACTAATATGTGGGCTTTTGGACAACATATTAGAATCAAAGCCATTGATTCTTTACGTAAAACAGAGGATTCTAGTATTGTTGCTTGTTTCAAGCAACTATCACGTGCTAGCTCAAAAGACACGAACCTTATAGATAGCGAACTTGGTTACGTAGGAACTATTGTTGGTATCTATGAAATTTCATTTCGTACATTCAAACAGGTAGAAAAAAGTTTATATATATATTTTTTAGAGTTAGTTATTTTTTTAAGCACCTAATAATGGGACGTTTTTGTTGTTATATATTTTGATAGGTCATTTTGAAGGTTGACTGGTATCGAGGGGAGTATAAAGGTAGTAATTCTACAATAAGAAAGGAATTATCTAGGTTTTGGGCAATTGATTCTTCCAAGGTAATGCGATCTACTAAAGAACCATATATTCTTCCTAGGCATATTGAACAAGCATTTTTTTATAAAAACCCAGATGCTCATCCTTGGTGGCAAGTCATTCATGTGCAACCTAGAGGTAGGTCATTGTTTGAACAGTTTATTCTTAGAGAGATTGAAGAAAGTCCTCTTGATGATTCAGCATCAGATACTGATACATCAACATCTGGAATAGAAATTAGACTCATTATACGTGATTATGATACTAATCTTTTTGATGAAGAGGATAATTCTCTACATGCTGATTGTACTGATGAGGAAGAGGAATTACCAGAAATAGATATTAATCCACCAATAGATGATGTGATTCATGAGAACATAGATTTAACAATAGAAGAAATAAATGAAATCAATAAGGATAATGAAGATGAGACTATATTGATGTTCTTACCCAAATTATGGCAATAATGAAAACATATGAGCAGATTAGATAGTAAATTCTACTCTAGTTATCGATCAATAACTTGAAGCTTCTGAATGGATATCAGATAATAGGTTTTTTTTATTAACTTGAATAACGATGAATCCTACTAGAGAGATGAAATCATGTTCTTCTAAGTTAGAACATGAAGCTCGGGGGTATGCCTAATTATTTTATATATAGCTTTATCTTCGAGGAGTAAATTTTTATCATGTATGTATGCATATGTGTGTGTATTCATGTGTATTATATGTATACATATGTTAGTATGCATATATATGTATTTCATGTATATGTATGTGTTTGCATGTGTGTGATATATACATGTGTTAAATATGCATGTGTATATATGCATATGCATTTATGTAAAAATATTCATGTATTCATGTACGCAATATATGTAAGTGTTTATAATTGTGTACATGTATATATGTATATGTGTCTATGTGTAAATATGTACATGTAAATATGTATGCATGTATATATATGTTTATGTGTGCATGTAGGCATGTACATGTATGTGTAAATATGTACATGTAAATATGTTAGTATGTATATAAATATTTATGTGTGCATTTAGGCATGTATGTGTGATGCATAATATATCTACTCCATTTTATATTTATGTATCCTATCTACATGATGTGTATATATCTTTACATATATTATGATCCTCGTTGATTCGAGTAGCTATATATAGAGGCATAAGGTTGGGAGGAGAGACACCTCTCTAGTAGGACGTCGGAGGTGTACATATACTTCAAACATATGGCTAAAAGGTTGAATTAGAGTTTTTAAATCAGGGATTTCAAAACCCTAATATCGATATTAGTGTTCTCTCTCTCTCTCATATACATACATACCGTGCATTGTCGCGACGATGAGCCATAAGTGTCCGCATCTCTTTTAAACACCACTTAAGCGACCACCCTATCCCAAACTCCATCTCAAGTGAACTGAGCACGTACTTTTTATCCCTCCCATCATGCTCACTACAAAAATAAAAAACATAATGTAAATAAAACATAAGATATATATTTCAATTTATATGTAAAACTTTTACTTACTTCCATGGTAAGTGGACAAAGCGCAGGTAAGAGTCGCATAGTGCGCGCATTCTCCTCTTGAACTCCAATCCATTTCCTATGTATACAATGTTCCCCTCTGGCTCTATGTCGCACTCTAGTCCGAACGTGCCTATGCATGTCCTCATAGGCAACGTCTCTGCTTTGCTATCACATGCTGGAGGTGGTATAGGTGTCCTGAAAATAGATAGATAGAAATAAATAAAAATATGTGTTATAATATCATTAAAAAACTTTATGAAAAAAAACATACCTATGAGCAGATAGCTCTCTTCCTGCATGTGGAGCCGCAGAAGAGCCCTCGTCTGATCGCGTAAGCATCTAGATCGTATAATCCAGCTCCTCATCAGACATCTCTGCGTAGTCCCGCATTATGGCCCCTAGAGTATCAGATGGAACTCTTGCTCTCATAAGACTTTTTATGAGAGTGAGTTTCACCTTTCTCTCTCTATTGGGATCCATAATACCTAACATATAAAACAAAATGGTTAGAAATCAATACATATACGTGTACATATGTAAATGTGTATGCATTATGTATGTGTATGTATGCATGTGTGTGTGTATGTATGTGTGTGTATATGTGTGTATGCATGTGTATGTGTGTGTATGCATCATTATGTGTATATGTGTCTATGTGTGTATGTGTGTGTATATGTATGTGTGTATGTATGTGTATATGTGTGTGTGTATGTATGCATGTATGTATGTATGTATGTATGCATATGCATATGCATTATGTATGTATATATATGCATGTATGTGTACGTGTGAGTATGAGTGTGTATGTGTTTATGTATATGTATGTATCTATGTGTGTGTATGTCTGTATGTGTATGCATGTATGTATGCATATGTGTGTGTATGCATATGTATGTGTGTGCATCATTATGTGTGTCTATGTATGCATGTGTATGTGTGTATGCATCATTACGTGTGTATGTGTCTATGTGTGTGTGTATATGTGTTTGTATGTGTGTATGCATGTGTATGTGTGTGTATGCATCATTATGTGTGTAAGTGTCTATGTGTGTTCGTGTGTGTGTATATGTGTGTGTGTGTGTGTGTCTATGTGTATGTGTGTGTGTCTATGAGTGTGTATGTGTTTATGTGTATGTATGTATCTATGTGTGTGTATGTGTCTATGTGTGTATGTGTATGCATGTATGTATGCATATATGTGTGTATGCATGTGTATGTGTGTGTATGCATCATTATGTGTGTATGTGTCTATGTGTGTATGTGTGTATGTATATGTGTGTGTTGTCTATGTGTATGTGTGTGTGTCTATGAGTGTGTATGTGTTTATGTATATGTATGTATCTATGTGTGTGTATGTGTCTATGTGTGTATGTGTATGCATGTATGTATGCATATGTGTGTGTATGCATATGTATGTGTGTGTATGCATCATTATGTGTGTCTATGTATGCATGTGTATGTGTGTATGCATCATTACATGTGTATGTGTCTATGTGTGTATGTGTGTGTGTATATGTGTTTGTATGTGTGTATGCATCATTATGTGTGTAAGTGTCTATGTGTGTTTGTGTGTGTATATGTGTGTGTGTGTGTCTATGTGTATGTGTGTGTGTCTATGAGTGTGTATGTGTTTATGTGTATGTATGTATCTATATGTGTGTATGTGTCTATGTGTGTATGTGCATGCATGTATGTATGCATATGTGTGTGTATGCATCATTATGTGTGTATGTGTCTATGTGTGTATGTGTGTATGTATATGTGTGTGTTGTCTATGTGTATGTGTGTGTGTATATGAGTGTGTATGTGTTTATGTATATGTATGTATCTATGTGTGTGTATGTGTCTATGTGTGTATGTGTATGCATGTATGTATGCATATGTGTGTGTATGCATATGTATGTGTGTGTATGCATCATTATGTGTGTCTATGTATGCATGTGTATGTGTGTATGCATCATTACATGTGTATGTGTCTATGAGTGTATGTGTGTGTGTATATGTGTTTGTATGTGTGTATGCATGTGTATGTGTGTGTATGCATCATTATGTGTGTAAGTGTCTACGTGTGTTTGTGTGTGTGTATATGTGTGTGTGTGTGTCTATGTGTATGTGTGTGTGTTTATGAGTGTGTATGTGTTTATGTGTATGTATGTATCTATGTGTGTGTATGTGTCTATGTGTGTATGTGTATGCATGTATGTATGCATATGTGTGTGTATGCATGTGTATGTGTGTGTATGCATCATTATGTGTGTATGTGTGTATGTGTGTATGTATATGTGTGTGTTGTCTATGTGTATGTGTGTGTGTATATGAGTGTGTATGTGTTTATGTATATGTATGTATCTATGTGTGTGTATGTGTCTATGTGTGTATGTCTATGCATGTATGTATGCATATGTGTGTGTATGCATATGTATGTGTGTGTATGCATCATTATGTGTGTCTATGTATGCATGTGTATGTATGTATGCATCATTACGTGTGTATGTGTCTATGTGTGTATGTGTGTGTGTATATGTGTTTGTATGTGTGTATGTATGTGTATGTGTGTGTATGCCTCATTATGTGTGTAAGTGTCTATGTGTGTTTGTGTGTGTGTGTCTATGTGTATGTGTGTGTGTTTATGAGTGTGTATGTGTTTATGTGTATGTATGTATCTATGTGTGTGTATGTGTCTATGTGTGTATGTGTATGCATGTATGTATGCATATGTGTGTGTATGCATGTGTATGTGTGTGTATGCATCATTATGTGTGTATGTGTGTAGGTATATGTGTGTGTTGTCTATGTGTATGTGTGTGTGTCTATGAGTGTGTATGTGTTTATGTATATGTATGTATCTATCTGTGTGTATGTATCTATGTGTGTATGTGTATGCATGTATGTATGCATATGTATGTGTGTGTATGCATCATTATGTGTGTCTATGTATGCATGTGTATGTGTGTATGCATCATTACGTGTGCATGTGTCTATGTGTGTATGTGTGTGTATATGTGTGTGTGTCTATGTGTATGTGTGTGTGTTTATGAGTGTGTATGTGTTTATGTGTATGTATGTATCTATGTGTGTGTATGTGTCTATGTGTGTATGTGTATGCATGTATGTATGCATATGTGTGTATGCATATGTATGTGTGTGTATGCATCATTATGTGTGTCTATGTATGCATGTGTATGTGTGTATGCATCATTACGTGTATGTGTCTATGTGTGTATGTGTGTGTGTATGTGTGTGTGTCTATGTGTATGTGTGTGTGTCTATGAGTGTGTATGTGTTTATGTGTATGTATGTATCTATGTGTGTGTATGTGTATGCATGTATGTATGCATATGTATGTGTATGCATGTGTATGTGTGTGTATGCATCATTATGTGTGTATGTGTGTATGTGTCTATGTGTGTATGTGTTTGTGTATATGTGTGTATATGTGTGTGTGTGTCTATGTGTATGTGTCCCTACGCGTCTATGAGTGTGTATGTGTTTATGTGTGTGTATGTGTCTATGTGTGTGTATGTGTCTATGTGTGTATGTGTCTATGTGTGTGTATGCATGTATGTATGCATAGGTTTGTGTATGTGTGTGTATGCATTATGTATGCATATGTGTGTGTATGCATTATGTATGTGTATGTATGCATATGCATTATGCATGCATATGTATGCATGTATGTGTATGTGTGTGTATGTCTCTCTATGTGTGTGTGTGTATGCATATATGTGTGTGTATGTGTGTCTATGTGTGTATGCATGTGTATGTGTGCGAGTGCATCATTATGTGTGTATGTGTCTGTGTGTGTATATGTGTGTGTCTATGTGTGTGTATGTGTGTGCGTGTCTATGTGTGTGTATGTGTGTGTGCGTCTATGTGTATGTGTGTGTGTCTATGAGTGTGTATGTTTGGATGTGTGTGTGTATGAATGTGTGTATATGAGTGTGTATGTTTGGATGTGTAAGTGTATATGTATGTCTATGTGTGTATGCATGTGTATGTGTGTGAATGCATCATTATGTGTGTCTATGAGTGTGTATGTTTGGATGTGTGTGTGTATATGTGTGTCTATGTGTGTATGCATGTGTATGTGTGTGAATGCATCATTATGTGTGTATGTGTGTGTATATGTGTGTGTATGTGTGTGCGCATCTATGTGTATGTTTGTGTGTCTATGAGTGTGTATGTGTTTATGTGTGTGTATGTGTCTATGTGTGTCTATGTGTCTATGTGTCTATGTGTGTATGTATGCATATGTGTGTATGTGTGTGTATGCATGATGTATGCATATGTGTGTGTATGCATTATGCATTATGTATGTGTATGTATGCATGTGCATTATGTATGCATATGCATTATGTATGTCTATGTATGCATGTGAATTATGCATGTATATGTGTGTGCATGTGTATGCATTATGTGTGCATGTGTGTATGTGTATGCATTATGCATTGTGTATGTGTGTATATGTGTGTGTATTTGTGTGTATGTGTGTGTGTGTGTGTATGTGTGTGTGTGTCTATGTGTGTATATGTGTGTGTACATATGTATGTGTGTGTGTGCGCATACCTGCCAATGGTCTCGTTCTCTCTCTCTCTCTCCCTTTCGTGCTCTCTCTCTCTCAATCTCTCTCTTCTTGCTCGCGTCCAAGTTTTGTGCCGGGAGAAATCAAATTTTTCTTTTTACATTCTAGAGCGTCGCATATGCGACGCTCTGCAGTTTGCCAATGTCGTTGAGTTCGTCGCTAGGTAGCGACGGTTCTAGCGACACTTTTTAAATAGCGTTGCATAAG
Source organism: Ceratopteris richardii (assembly GCA_020310875.1). Classification (NCBI taxonomy): domain Eukaryota; kingdom Viridiplantae; phylum Streptophyta; class Polypodiopsida; order Polypodiales; family Pteridaceae; genus Ceratopteris; species Ceratopteris richardii. The sequence goes on along the minus strand of CM035423.1, from coordinate 152,558,072 downwards.
CGACTCTAGCGTCGCTTAGGTGACGGGGGTCGGGCAAAAAAGAAAATTCGAAATTCGTACCGTCGCTTATGCGATGAGCGCGTCGCATAAGAGACGGTTCCCGTTTTTTTTCGGATTCGGGGGACATTGCTACGCCCCCTTTTTTCTTGTAGTGTCATCATCATGATCACCCTCTGACGATCAAGATCGTCCCTCTTGTGTCTGTCTCTCCACCTCATCCATATCTTCCTCTCCATAATAATCCTATATTACATATAACAAAGATAAATAAGTAAAACAATTAAACCATTCATAAAAATAAAATACTTATATAAAATTTAATAATACTCACAAAGGCATCCGGATGATCTCGCATATACTCGCTCAAACGTCGATATCCAAAATGTGTAGCATACTTGATCTCATGTTTTGTAGGATATCGGCCATAATCCTTTCGCTGCATTGAAACAAATAAAAAAGATTAGTTTCTTGCATTTTAACTAAAATAAACAATATACTCACAATAACACATATACTTACAAGTGTAGCTACAAAACCATGATGGCCCATTTGGCCTAGGTACGATGTCTGGCCCGACTCAACTCTCTTTTTTGCAGCAACCTGTTTACTTAAGAAAAAAGAAATACATAAATTAAATGTAAAAAATTACTAAAATATATGAAAATTATAAATATAAACTATTAATTTGTATACCTTCTGCTGAGGAAATGACTCCTGAAGACGTAGCTGTCTACAAAAAAAAATGCCATGTCCAAGGTGGTATGTTAGGTCATCTCTTATTCTTTTCTACCATACAATATCTCCTGTTAATGTAATCTCAACCAAAAAAAATAATCAGAATACATACACGTATATACACACATATACACATACACATATACATGCAAACATATATGCATGCATATACACATATGCATACATATAACATAAACACACATATACATATCCGCATATATACGTACACACACATGCATGCATATACACTCATTCATACAAAATACATGCATTTATCCCACAATAATGTGTATTTGTGTATATGTGAATATGTGTGTATGTGTAAATGTGTATATGTGTGTATGTGTAAATATGTATATGTGATTTTTTTGTGTATGTAAATAATCAGATTATTAATATCAAATACCATTATTTGTAGATTCTGATCAATCAGATGGAACTCCACCACCGTCTCCTCATCGTCTAAGTCAGAATATTTTTCCTACCTCACATGATGAAATGAAGAAGATAATCAACAATCTTGGTATAGATTATCAATGTATACATGCATGTCCTAACGATTGTATTTTATATAGAGGTGAATATGCAGACTCTTTGACATGTCCCAAATGTCAATCTCCTCAATATAAGGGCGAAGAAGGTAAAATCCCAAAAAAGGTATTGAGACATTTTCCATTGGCTCCATGGATTAGACATATGTTTCAAAGCCCCGAATTATCAAAGCTTTTGACATGGGGACATGATCATAAAAGTATTGATGGAATAATCAGAATTCCTCATGATAGTGTTGCTTTTTAGCATATTGATTCTACATGGCCTGCATCTGCACAAAATCCACAGAATGTTAAGTTAGGAATTGCATTAGATGGGGTTAATCCATTCTCCATCAAATCCTGTAAATGGTCAACATGGCCAGTGGTAGTCATAAACTACAATCTTCTGCCATATCTTAGCATTAAAAAGGAACATTTAATGCTTTCACTTTTAATCCTAGGCAAAAGACAACTTAAAGATATGAATATATATCTTGCTCCTCTCATTGAGAATCTCCAAGAGTTATGGAGAGGTATTAATGTCATTGATGTATCGAAAAGCATCAATGAAAGACATATTACGGTTCGTGGTATTGTGGCTTGGACTATTCACAATTTTCAAGGATATGGTGTTTGTTCAGGTATTGATGTAATTTTTTTATTCAATATGCATATAAATAAATATGATCTAATCTAATTATATTTTTATCATTTTCATGATGTAGGAATATCTACTAAGGGTTATAAAGCTTGTCCATATTGTGATGATTGGTTGAGATCAATCTATAGTAAGAATCTCAACAAAAATATTTATCTTTGATATCAACGATTCTTGCCTGATGATCATCCATTAAGATCTAAAAGAGAAGCGATACATTTTAATGGAAAGCTTGAAACAGGTCAGTGTCCAAAACCTATGACACCTATGGATTGGTAAAAAAAATGGACAGATGGACCTCTAATAGATCTAGAATCAGAAATCTTCAGTGATGATGAAGATAATGAGTATGTGAAGAGAGGTAAAGGAAAATTGGCACTCATAGAGAACATATGAATATGGTATTCTTTGGAGTATTGGAAAGAGTTAAAAGTATGTCATCTTCTTGATCCTATGCATATATTCAAGAACATTGGTTATTCACTATGGTAGCATCTTCTTGGACTAAAAGATACCATAGCATCAAGGAATGATTTGAAAGATCAAAAATCAAAACCAACCTTATGGCCAGTTTTTTATAGACATCGACCAGAAACGACTTATGCACCTTCTCGTTAGGTACTTACAACAAAAGAGATACAGACTATCAACAATAGAATTCAATTGATTAAGACTCCTACAAGATATGGAGCATCTTTTCAAAACATGTTTAGTATGGATGATAAGAGCTTAATTGGGTTGAAGACCCATGATTGTCATAAATTTTTGAAACATATTTTACCTTTGATTATCGATGGATGTACAACAAAAGGAGTATCTATCGTCTTGGATCGCTTATAAGGTAATTATGATACTTTTATATTTAGTATGTATGAATAGTGGATATCTTTTATTTTTGAATTAACTTCCTTATAAATTTTTTAATGACATGTATAGGTGGATTACATCCAAAGAGATTGACAAAAACTCGATCCCACAAAAAAAAAACGTGAATGCAAAGAGCTACTATGTTTGATGTAGAAAGAACTTCCTACTTCATTTTTTGATATTCAGGTTCATTTATTATTCCATCTTGTGGATGAAATAGAGATTGCAAGTGTTGTCAACACTCGATGGATGTTGTGGGTGGAGCAATTTATGGGAATATTAAAACTTATGTGTGACAAAGAGCGAAACCAGAAGGATCCATGGCAAAGGGTTGGACGCTTGAAGAGTGCATGTATTATGTTAGTGAGTACCTTGAAAGAGTTCATGAAGAAGCTCCACGTGCATCGACCAACGAGTCTTCTTCAAAAATAATAGATGAGGTATTATCAGGTAAGGGAGATCCATTTTTATTTACATTTCAAGAAAAAAATGATGTTTCTACTTTTGTAGCATATAATAGCAAATGCATGCAAGCATTCCTTAGCGAGTATGAATAGTAACTTCAAAATCTCCGAAGTAAAAGGTGAAGAAATAAAAGATATAGACATAATCTAGATAAAAATGCGATTACAAATATATCTTCTTTCACAAATTGGCTATATAGTCGTTTGCAATGCACCAATGATAATAATGAAGAAATCGTAGATGAGCAAAGAAAGTTAATGATAGGTTGTAAATGGAAGGTAATTTTATTTTAATAAGATTTTATTTTTTTCATATATGTATATTAGTTTCTATTTACTAATTTAATTTCTTTTGTAGGCTCGAATGTTCACTAATATGTGGGCTTTTGGACAGCATATTAGAATTAAAGCCATTGATTCTTTACATAAAACAGAGGATTCTAGTATTGTTGCTTCTTTCAAGCAACTATCATGTGCTAGCTCAAAAGACACAAACCTTATAGATGGCAAGCTTGGTTACATAGGAAGTGTTGTTGGTATCTACGAAATTTCATTTCGTACATTCAAACAGGTAGAAAAAAGTTTATATTTTTTATGATAAAGTTAGTTGTTTTTTTAAGCACCTAATAATGGTTTTTTGTTTTTATATATTTTGATAGGTCGTTTTGAAGGTTGACAGGTTTTGAGTTGAGTATAAAGGTAGTAATTTCACATTAAGAAAGGAATTATCTGGGTTTTGGGCAATTGATTCTTCCAAGGTAATGCGATCTATTAAAGAACCATATATTCTTCCTAGGCATATTGAACAAGCAGTTTTTTATAAAAACCCAGATGCTCACCCTTGGTGGCAAGTTATTCATGTTCAACCTAGAGGTAGGTCATTGTTTGAATAGTTTATTGTTAGAGAGACGAAAGAAAGTCCTCTTGATGATTCAACATCAGATACTGATACATCAACATGTGAAAGAGAAATTAGAATCTTTATACGTGATAATGATACTAATCTTTCTGATGAAGAGGATAATACTGTACATGCTGGTTCTACTGATGAGGAAGAGGAATTACCAGAAATCGATATTAATCCATCAATAGATGATGTGACTCATGAAAACACAGATTTAATAGTAGAAGAAATAAATGAAATCAATAAGGATAATGAACATGAGACTATATTAATGTCTTACCAAAATGATGGCAATAATGAAAACATATGAGCAGATTAGATAGTAAATTCTACTCTAGTTATCGGTCAATAACTTGAAGCTTCTGAATCGATTTCAGATAATAGATTTTTTATTCAACTTGAATAATGATGAATCCTACTAGAGAAATGAAATCATGTTCTTTTAAGTTAGAACATGAAGCTCGAGGGTATGCCTAATTATTTTATATATAGCTTTATCTTCGAGGAGCAAATTTTTATCATGTATGTATGCATATGTGTGTGTACTCATGTGTATTATATGTATACATATGTTAGTATGCATATATATGTATTTCATGTATATGTATGTGTGTGCATGTGTGTGATATATGTATACATGTGTTAGTGTGCATATGTGTATATATGCATATGCATTTATGTAAAATATTAATGTATTCATGTAATATATGCAAGTGTTTATAATTGTGTATGCATGTATAAGTATACATTTGTGCATGTAGGCATGTATATGTGATGTGTACATGCAGTATATATGTATATGTGTCTATGTGTAAATGTGTATATGTAAATATGTATGCATGTATAAATATATATATATATATATATATATATATATATATATATATATATATATATATATATATATATATATATATATATATATATATATATATATATATATATATATGTGTGTGTGTGTGTGTGTGTGTGTGTGTGTATGTGTGTGTGTGCATGTAGGCATGTATATGTGATGTGTACATATATATATATATATGTATATGTGTCTATGTGTAAATGTGTACATGTAAATATGTATGCATGTATATATATATTTTGTGTGCATTTAGGCATGTATGTGTGTTGCATAATATATCTATTCCATTTTATATTTATGTATGTGTATCTACATGATGTGTATATATCTTTATATATATTGTGATCCTTGTTGATTCGAGTAGCTATATATAGAGGTATAAGGTTGGGAGGAGAGACATCTCTCTAGTAGGACGTCAGAGGAATAGATGCAATATGTACATATACTTCAATCATATGGCTAAAAGGTTGAATTAGAGTTTTTAAATTAGGCGTTTTAAAACCTTAATATCAAAATTAGTGTTTTCAAGTTAGGACTTTGAAATAGGATTTATTTATTTATTTATTTATTTATATATAGATATCTAAGTGTACATATATATATATATATATATATATATATATATATATATTTATATACATATAGATATATCAGTGTGCATGCATGTGTGTATGTATGTGTTTCTATATGTGCGTATGCATGTGTATGTATGTGTATCTATATGTGCGTATGCATGTGTTGTGTGTGTGTATGCATATGTATATGTATATATGCATGTAAATATGATTATATGAGTCTATGTGTGTGTACATATTATTATGCATGTGTATGTGTATGTGAGTATGTGTATGTGAGTATGTGTATGTGTATGTGACTATGTGTATGTGTATGTGAGTATGTGTATGTGTATGTGAGTATGTTTATGTGTCTATGTGTACTCATTATATGTGTGTAATTACATGCATGTGTATGTGTGTGTAAAAGTGTGCATGTATGTGTGCGTATGTATAAATGTGCATGTATGTGTATATGTGTGTAAATGTGCATGTATGATGTATATGTGTGTGTATGTGTATTTGTACCTTTAGTCTCACTCTTTTCTCTCTCTCTCATATACATACATACATACATAAACACACATACTCATATCAACATATATATACATAAAAGAAATGCGTACTGTGCATTATGACAACGATGAGCATAAGTGTCCGCATCTCTTTTAGACACCACTTATGTGACCATCCTGACCTGTAAAATTTATACTTACTTCCACGGTAAGTGGACAAGGCACATGTAAGAGTCGCATAGTGCCCACATTCTTCTCTTGAACTCCAATCCATTCCCTATGTACACAATGTTCCCCTCTGGCTCTATATCACACTCTAGCCCTAAGGTGCCTATGCATGTCCTCATAGGGAACTCTGCTCTGCTATCATGATCTAGAGGTTGTATAGGTGTCCTAAAAATAGTTAGATAAAAATAAATAAAAATATGTGTTATAATATCATTAAGAAAGTTTATGAAAAAAAAACATACCTATGAGCAGATAGCTATCTTCCTGCATGTGGAGCCACAAAAGAGCGCTCCTCTGATCGCTGGGTAAGCATCTGGATTGTATAATCCAGCTCATCATCAGGCATCTCTGAGTACTCATGCATGATGACCCCTAGAGTATCAGATGGAACTTTTGCTCTCATAAGACTTTTCATGAGAGTGAGTTTTGTCTTTCTCTCTCTAATAGGATCCATAATACCTAACATATAAAACAAAATGGGCTAGAAATCAATATATATATACGTGTACATATGTAAGTGTATATATATGTATGGTGTATATGTGAGTGTGTGTATGCATGTAAACATGTATGTATGCATATGCATGTGCATTATGTATGCAAATGTATGCATGTGTGTGTATGTGTGTGTGTGTATGCATGGAAGTATGTATGTATGCATATGCATTATGTATGTATATGTATGCATGCATGTGCATGCGTGTGTATGTGTCTTTATGTGTGTGTATGCATATGTATGTGTGTATGTCTCTATGTATCTGTCTATGCATATATATATGTGTGTATGTGTCCATGTGTGTATATGTGTGTGTGTGTCTATGTGTGTGTGTGTGTCTCTGTGTATATACATGTGTATCTGTATATATGTGTCTATGTATTTGTATGTATGTGTGTAACTGTGTGTGGATGTGTCAGTGTAAGTGTGTATGTGTCTATGTGTGTATGTGTGCATATATGTGTGTGTCTATGTGTATATATATGTGTATCTATATATATATATATATGTCTATATGCATGTGTATGTGTGTGGTTGTGTGTATGTGTGTGGTTGTGTGTATGTGTGTGTAAGTCTGTATGTGTCTATGTGTGTATGTGTTTGTTTATATATGTGTGTGTGTATCTCTGTGTGTGTAAGTTTATATGTGTGCATGTGTGTGTGTCTATGTGTGTAAGTGTGTGTGTGTCTATGTGTGTATGTTTGTGTGTATGCATGTGTAAGTGTTTCTGTGTATGTGTGTATGTCTATGTGTGTGTGTAAAACTATGTGTATATATGTGTGTATGTGTCCATGTGTGTGTATGTGTGTATATGTGTATGTGTATGCATGTAAGCATATATCTATGCATATGCATGTGCATTATGTATGCATGTGTGTGTATATGTTTGTATGTCTGTGTATGCATGTAAGTATGTATGTATGCATATGTGTGTGTGTATATGTGTGTATGTTTGTGTATGCATGTAAGTATGTATGTATGCATATGCATATGCATTATGTATGCATATGTATGCATGTATGTGTATGTGTGTATATGTCTCTTTACGTGCCTCTGTATGTGTGTGTGTGTGTCTCTCTACGTGTGTGTGTGTCTCTCTACATGTGTGTGTGTGTCTCTCTCTACGTGTGTGTGTGTCTATGTGTATATGTATCTATGTGTATGTGTGTGTATGCATGTAAGCATGTATGTATGCATATGCATATGCATTATGTATGCATATGCATGCATATGTATGCATGTGTGTGTATGTGTGTATGTATGTATGCATATGTATGCATGTGTGTGTATGTGTGTGTATGCATGTAATTATGTATGTATGCATATGCATATGCATTATGTGTGTATGTGTCTATGTGTGTGTGTATGTGTGTGTGTCTATATGTGTGTGTATGCGCGTGTATGTGTGTGTAAATCTATGTGTATATGTGTGTGTATGTCTCTATGTGTCTATGCGTGTGTATGTGTATGCATGTGCATTATGTATGCATATGTATGCATATGTGTGTGTATGTGTGTGTATGTGTATGCATGTATCTATGCATATGCATGTGCATTATGTATGGATATGTATGCATATGTGTGTGTATGCATGTAAGTATGTATGTATGCATATGTATATGTATTATGTATGCATATCTATGCATGTATGTGTATGTCTCTCTATGCGTGTGTACGCATATATGCGGGTGTATGTGTGCGTGTATATATGTGTGTGTGTGTCTATGTGTCTATGTGTATGCGTGTGTATGTGTGTGTATGCATGTAAGCATGTATGTATGCATATGCATGTGCATTATGTTTTCATATGCATGTATGTGTGTATGTGTGTGTATCTATATATATGTGTTTGTATGCATGTGTATGTGTGTGTAAATGTGTGTGTGTGTAAATGTGTGTGGATATGTGTGTGTGTTTAAGTGTGTGTGTTTAAGTGTGTGTGTTTAAGTGTGTGTGTTTAAGTGTGTGTGTCTATGTGCGTGTGTGTGTATATTTGTGTGTATGTGTATGTGTGTGTGTGTCTATGTGTGTATGTGTGTGTGTCTATGTGTATATACGTGTGTATCTATATATATGTGTCCGTGTGCATGTGTATGTGTGTGTGTAAATGTGTATGGATGTGTGTGTGTAAGTGTGTATGTGTCTATGAGTGTGTATGTGTTTATGTGTGTGTATGTGTCTATGTGTGTGTATGTGTCTATGTGTGTATGTGTATGCATGTATGTATGCATATGCTTGTGCATTTTGTATGTATATGTGTGTTGTATGTGTGTGTATGCATTATGTATGCATATGTGTGTGTATGCAGTAAGTATGTGTATGTATGCATGTGCATTATGTATGCATATGTGTGTGTATGCATGTAAGTATCTATGTATGCATATGCATATGCATTATGTATGCATGTATGTGTATGTCTCTCTATTTGTGTATGCATATATGTGTGCGTATGTGTGTATGTGTGTGTGTATGTGTGTGCATGTATATGTGTGTGTATATGTGTGTATGCATGTGTATGTGTGTGTATGCATCATTATGTGTGTATGTGTGTATGTGTGTGTGTGTATATGTGTGTGTATGTGTGTGTGTGTGTCTATGTGTATGTGTGTGTGTCCATGAGTGTGTATGTGTTTATGTGTGTGTATGTGTCTATGTGTGTGTATGTGTCTATGTGTGTATGTGTATGCATGTATGTATGCATATGTGTGTGTATGTGTGTGTATGCATTATTTATGCATTATCTATGCCTATGTGTGTGTATGCATTATGTATGTGTATGTATGCATGTGCAATATGTATGCATATGTGTGTGTATGCCTGTAAGTATGTATGTATGCATATGCACATGCATTATGTATGCATGTATGTGTATGTGTGTGTATGTCTCTCTCTGTGTGTGTATGCATATATGCATGTGTATGTGTGTGTGTATGTGTATGTGTGTATGTGTGTGTATACATCATTATGTGTGTATGTGTGTGTGTATATGTGTGTATGTGTGTGTGTGTCTATGTGTATGTGTGTGTGTGTCTATGAGTGTGTATGTGTTTATGTGTGTGTATGTGTCTATGTGTGTGTATGTGTCTATGTGTGTGTATGTGTCTATGTGTGTATGTGTATGCATGTTGCATATGTGTGTGTATGCATTATGTATGCATATGTGTGTGTATGGATTATGTATGTGTATGTATGCATGTGCATTATTTATGCATATGTGTGTTTGTATGCATGTAAGTATGTATGTATGCATATGTATGCATGTATGTGTATGTGTGTGCATGTCTCTCTATTTGTGTGTGTGCATATATGTGTGTATGTGTGTGTGTATGTGTGTATGCATGTGTATGTGTGTGTATGCATCATTATTTGTGTATGTGTCTATGTGTGTGTGTACATGCGTGTGTGTATGTGTGTGTGTGTGTCTATGTGTATGTGTATGTGTTTATGTGTGTGTATGTATCTATGTGTGTGTATGTGTCTATGTCTATATGTGTATGCATGTATATATGCATATGTGTGTGTATGCATTATGTATGCATTATGTATGCATATGTGTGTGTATGCATTATGTATGCATTATGTATGCATATGTGTGCGTATGCATTATGTATTATGTATGTGTATGTATGCATGTGCATTATGTATGCATATGTGTGTGTATGCTTATATGTGTGTGTATGCATGTATATGTGTGCGTATGCATCATTATGTGTGTATGTGTGTGTGTATATGTGTGTGTATGTCTATGTGTATGTGTGTGTGTCTATGTGTGTATATGTGTGTGTGTGTATGCATATGTATGTGTGTGTATGTGTGTGTGTGTGCATGCATACCTGGCTTCAACGATAGATATCTTGCTCTGTCTCTCTCTGTCTCTCTCTCTCTCTCTCTCTCTCGCTTGTGCGTCTGAATCCCGGCACAAATGTGTCGGGAGAAAACAAATTTTTTTTAACATTTCAGAGCGTCGCTTATGCGACGCTCTGCAACATAGGACGTCACTTATGTGACACTAAAACATCGCAGCCAGTTTGCCAATGCGCAAATAGCATCGCTACTTAGCGACGCTATTTGCGACACATACTTTTAGCGTTGCTTATGTGACGCCAGCATTGCTTATGCGATGAGCGCTCGTAAAAAAAAACTCAAAAATAGAACCGTCGCTTATGCGAGGCTAGCGTCCTATAAGCCACGAATCCCATTTTTTTTTCAATTCGGGGGCGTTGCTACGCCCTCCTATTTCTTGTAGTGAGTGCTAGGCTATGGAACCAGCTTGAGAGGCTTTTTTGTCACTTAGCTTGAGAGGCTTTTTTGTCACTTATCATTTTGTGAGTGGTGAACAGCTCTTACACAAGCAATTGCGACGGGGTCAACCATCTCGAATGTACTCTTCTACAATCTCTGACGCAGTCGCCCAAATGCGCCCATACTTGAAAGTCAATATTTTTCACACAGTCTGTTTTAACAGCACATCCATCTTTTGAAATAATCCACATTCTGCAATGGGACAGGTTAAGAGAGTCCTCACTCTCCTGCTCTTCTCTCTCGTTTGCGTCCTCGCCCTTCTTTCCGGCTGCTCGAATGGCAACAGGATCTAACGTAACCTGTTAACAGCTCCGCAATCCTACTACCAGGTACAATATTCTGTATGTCAGGTTACGAGAGTCCTCACTCTCCTCCTCTTCTGTCTCGTTTGCGTCCTCGCCCTTCTTTCCGGCTGCTCGAATGGCTACAGGATCCAACGAAACCTGTTAACAGCTCCGCCATCCTATTACCAGGTACAATATTCTGTTTGTCATTCTCATTGTACATTTGGGCGCAATCTGTTTCGTCTCTCTTCTTGGGATGCAAGTTGCAACGCGAAACAGAATCCATGAGGCTTAAGCCTCCCTGGAGGGCGCACTCTGCGTACTTTGATTTATCCATTGTACGGTTTGATAACATTCTTTATTGCTCACCATGTTGCACGTCATGCTGGCAGGCGCACCCCCCAAGATCAAGAACGAGATGATCATAGTTATGAATTATGTTGTAAACTGTTGCATTGATCTCGTAAGCTGTTACATTTTTATAGGTGATTGAGTTGATTACATTGGACACGTGTATGCATTTAGTAATTAGTGCATGGATCGATTACATGTAGTGATGTGGATTAAATCCGCCAACACGCCTACGTAAGAAACCTCGTCTATACAGAGGCTATGAAACATGTGATGGTTTTGTATGCTTAACAATAGAGAAAAAATGAAGAGAACTATTCTTCGATACAAAAGTTATCATGATATTTCTTATAACGTTAATGAGTTTTCTTTTTTTGTTTTTATGAAGGTTCAGCCGAGGTCTACTCCTTCAGGTTTTAACTTTGAAATTGCAACGGTACAAGGAAAGGCATAGTACTCATGGGATCCCCCTTATCCCACAAGAAGAGGGGTTTACATAGCTGGGTTAGACTGCGGTCACAACTACCGTGAAGCAAGATAAACGGTGGCCATCAGCCACAAGATACAAGTTAATTAACATGTCCAATGGGGGTTGGGTGGTTGGGTTAATGAGTTTTCTTGATGTTATTGCTTTGTTGTTCATAAATGGAGCAGCATCAGTTGCAGAAGAGTTGTTGATTGGTCCAGCCTTGAGATGTGCAGTATAGCTGCTTTGCGAAGCCTTGAAATTAGAGGCATTATTTCCCCCCGCAAGGTGAGAAAAGCAGCGAGGGAGAATACAAGGACAAGGATCGTATGGGTAGTTGTACCTCAGAGTTTCCTGAATGGAGAGCACAAAGAGGTGGTCGGTCACTGCAGGTACTTGTACCCAGGTAGGTACTTCAGAAAGTTGTCCATACCAAAGGATGACATCATCGGTGTAGAGGAAAATGAGGTACAGCTGTTGTGGGAGGCCGCAGAGGAAGTTTGTGGAAGGTCTGCATCAGGCTGGAAGAGAGCCTTTATTGGTTGAGAGCAATTTACAGATGGATAATGAACTGAACTGTATGGGTGTAAAGGATCGTGGAAGCCACTCTGGATGTTGAAGAGTCCGGGCATATGTAGATGGCCGGATGCTTGTATCGCAAGTAGGGAGATTGAAATTTGAAGCGCTAGATCGTCCTTGTTTCCAGTTTGCAAAAGTAGAATGGAAATCGCGGAATGTGTAGTATGCACTACAGGTGCAGCACGATCGCTGCGAAGGTAGAAGGTAGTGTTGTCAGCAACGCAGGATGATACTCATGCGAGAAATGCGGCAGCGGAACTAGAAGAAGTAAATAATTTGGAAGGCAATCCAGAATGGTGCATGGACCTGCTAGAGTAGGAGTGTCATCTGCCTCAGATGGCATGGCCCAAGTTGAGTGAAGCCATCATTGTCTGTGTAGGCACAAGGGTAGTGCAGGCTGCCAGGGAGTGGCGGACGCAGAAGCACATGGTGGCGATGTGTTTCGCCCAAGTTGAGTGAAGCCATCATTGTCTGCGTAGGTAGAAGCGAAGGCCTTGATGATGAGAAACCCAAAAATAATTCTTCATAGTGTCAATAAGCATCCATTGTCAGGTTTCAGTGAAATGGAAGGAATTTATGATCCATTCATTCCTTAATCTCCAAACATTTGCATTTTCTTAAACAATGTTGTGCTATGAGTGTCTCCAAATATTGCGGACATCTTAAGTACAAAAATTCATCGAGCTGTCTTTCCTTATAATGTTTTGGACTTTCTTATTTTTTCTCTTATAAGGAGGATTTCAATTACCGTAAAAAAAAAATGGATGGACTTGCAAAAGATGAGTTCAGAGTACATCTATTTTTTCTGTATGGTGTGGTTCTCTATGGATCTTTCGAAGTGTGGTTCTCTATGGATTTTTCGATAATTATTAAAAGATGTTGGTGATTATAGAAGGACTTCCATATTGTTAGAGGGGAATCCATATAGTCTTTCATAAAGACAATACTTTTTTATCGTTGGTAAGACAAAAGAAGACACAGAGTTCTAGAAGCCAAAGATACTTGAAGGATGGTAAGGATATCTACCTCGGATATTTACCAACTCAATGAGTTCTTCCTTTGGCATACGGAGAACCAAAAAAGCGGTTGAACAATGAATTAAGAAAAGCACACTCATGGAAAGATGGTGTAATAGAAAAAAGGTACCCAATTTCTGGAAGATATACTAAGAGCTTTTATCTTCAATATCTAGGTTCATCTAATATAAACGATAACTAGTTTATGGATCATAGCTTAGGAGTTGGACTTTTTGCTATGGCAACATAAGGAGAGGAACTGATTTCAAAACTAAGCTTTTGAAGACTTTGATAGAATCACTAAGTGATTCTCATTAGTCAAAGTAAGTCATTAACAATAATGATCTCCAAATGTATCATCTAGTTCTACCTAGTAGTTGGAATAGTTTGAAGAAATAGTGCGAGTAGATCACATGATCCACAAATTCCACTACACCATTCTTAAGTGAACACTATGCATTTGACAAAGGTACATCACGTACACAAGTGGCTAGTTATAGGAACCAAATAATAGGAATATAGGTAGTCTTAGCAAGGATCAATTCTTTGTACCAATGATTCTTTCCCTTTAGTTCACTTGCCAAAGGATCTTGAACTAAAATAGGATGTGCATCAAGGACGTGTTCATGAGCATATCTATATAGGTCATGGGCCTTGTGGGAAGATCAAATATTGAAGTGTAGTTTCTAGGAGGAAAATTCTCTTCAAGGATGGAATAATGCTATAAAGTGAGTTTCCCTAGACTAGAGTTTAATTAAAGATCAAAGTTGTATAAGGAATTAGGTGAGCTCATAGCTTAGCCTAGTGGTTTAGTCCAAAGAATGTAAATGAGGAGTTCTTGGTTTCAAATCTCATGAATGATATGAAAGTGTATTTCTCCACAAGCCTTTTAGGTTCTTCTAGAAGCTTCCGTTGGACCCATAGCACACATGCTTTCACTTATTATAGAGATAATTGGTTTTCTAGCTTGAAGGACCTGTGACACTTATGTATGCATTCATCAAAGAAGTATCCCCTAGCCCATCGCTAAATAATGAAAGGTTTGGATACGTAGATCATGTCTTTGTAATGATGTAGTATGTAGAATCCCCAACACTAATGGTTATGTTTCATAGAAATGATAAGATATTTTGCAATAGATAATACGTGCTCTTTGTAGCATGCAAACGTGGGGTAAAGGGATCCAACCTTCTTACATTTTCCAATGACGATATACTTTTTCATATGGAAAAAGTCTGATAAAAAAACATCATATTTCGTGTCATGAAGTTGAATAATTGAGATCAAAGTGCATAAAACTTATGCTACATGTGAACATTATACATTATGAAATATGAGCTATTTGCAAACTAAACAACAAGATTAAAAATCCAAACACTACAAGAAATAGGGGGCGTAGCGATGCCCCCAAATTGAAAAAAAAACGTGTAGTGTCGCATAAGGGACGGTCAATTTTTTGATTTTTTTTAAAGCGAGAACTGTCGCATAAGCGAAGATAGCATCGCTTTTGCGACGCTAAATTAATAGCGTCACAAATACCGTCGCTAGTGAGCAACGGTATTTGCAACCTTGGCAAACTGAAGAGCGTCGCATATGCGACGCTCTGGAATGTAAAAAAAGAAATTTGATTTCTCCCGGCACATTTGTGCCGAGATTTGGATGCGAGAGACCAAGAAGAGACCGAGAGAGAGAGAGAGAGAGCGCGCGTGAGAGAGAGAGAGAGAGAGAGAGAGAGAGAGAGAGAGAGAGAGAGAGAGAGAGAGACACATCTACTTGCAAGGTATGCGCACACACACACACATACATATGCATACACACACATATACACACATAGACACACACACACACACACACACATACACATAGACACACACACACACATACACATACACAAATAATGTTGCATACACACATGCACACATAATGCATACACATGCACACGCATATACACATACATATACACACACATACATACATACACACATACACACACATACACAGACACACATACACACACATATACACACATACACACACATATATGCATACAAACACACATAGAGAGACATGCACACACATAAACATACATGCATACATAATGCATATGCATATGCGTACATCCATAGATACTTACATGCATACACACACATATGCATACATAATGCATATGCATATGAGTACATACATACATACTTACATGCATACACACACATATGCACACATAGACACATACACACACATAGACACATACACACACATAGACCCATACACACACATAAACACATACACACACATATGCATA
The DNA here is from genome assembly GCA_020310875.1 of Ceratopteris richardii. NCBI lineage: Eukaryota > Viridiplantae > Streptophyta > Polypodiopsida > Polypodiales > Pteridaceae > Ceratopteris > Ceratopteris richardii. The sequence continues at coordinate 152,541,961 of CM035423.1, read as the reverse complement.
CATACATGCATACACATACACAAACATAGACACATACACACACATACACAGACATATGAATACATAATGCATACACACACATATGCATACATACATGCATACACATACACACATAGACACATACACACATACACACACATACACACACATATGCATACATACATGCATACACATACACACACATATGCATACACATATACACACATACACACACATAGACACATACATACACATAAGCACATACACACACATATGCATACATAATGCATACACACACATATGCATACATACATGCATACACATACACACATAGACACATACACACACATAGACACATATACACATAAACACATACACAAACATACACACACATATGCATACATACATGCATACACATACACATACACATATGCATACACATATACACACATAGACACATACACACACACAAACACATACACACACACAAACACATACACACACATACACACATATATGCATGCATAATGCATACACACACATACACACACATATGCATACATACATGCATACACTTACACACATAGACACATACACACACATAGACACATACATACACATAAACACATACACACTCATAGACACACACACACATACACATAGACGCACACACACATACACACACATAGACACACACACACACACACACATATACACACACACATCTACACATAGACACATACTCACATTATGATGCATTCACACATACACATGCATACACACATAGACACACATATACACACACACATACACACACATATATGCATACACACACACATAGAGAGACATACACACACATACACATACATGCATACATGTGCATACATAATGCATATGCATATGTATACATACATACTTACTTGCATACATACACATACATAATTCATACACACACATATGCATACATAATGCATACACACACATACACACACCTATGCATACATACATGCATACACATACACACATAGACACATACACACACATAGACACATACACACACATAAACACATACACACTCATAGACACATACACACATAGACATACATACTCATAGATACACACATATACACATAGACACACACACACATACACACACATATACACACACATACACACATAATGATGCATACACACATACAGACACATATACACACATACACACACATATATGCATACACACACATAGAGAGACATACACACACATACACATATATGCATACATATGCATACATAATGCATATGCATATGCATACATAATGCATATGCATATGCATACATACATACTTACATGCATACATAATGTACATGCTTACATACACATACGTAATGCACACACACACATATGCATACATAATGCACATGCATAGATACATACACACACATAGACACATACACACATAGACACATACACACATAGACACATACACACACATAAACACATACATACTCATAGATACACACATATACACATAGACACACACACACATACACACACACATACACACACACATACACACACACATACACATGTAATGATGCAGACTACACATGCATACACACATACACACACATATACACACACATACACACACATATATGCATACACACACATAGAGATACATACACACACATACACATACATGCATACATAATGCATATGCATATGCATACATACATACTTACATGCATACATAATGCACATGCTTACATACACATACATAATGCATACACACACATGTGCATACATAATCCATACACACACACACACATATGCATACATAATGCATATGCATATGCATATGCATACATACATACATAATGCACATGCTTAGATACGCATACAGACACATACACACATATGCATACATACATGCATACACACACACACATAGACACATACACACACATAGACACATACACACACATAAACACATACACACTCATAGACGAATAGCGACACATACACATAGATACATACACACATACACATACACACACATATACACACACACACAAACATACACATATAGACACATACACACATAATGATGCATACACACACATACATATGCATACACACACATATGCATACATACATGCATACACATACACACATAGACACATACACACACAGATACATACATACACATAAACACATACACACTCATATACACACACACATACACATAGACGCGCACACACATACACACACATATACACACACTTACACACATAGACACATACACACATAATGATGCATACACACACATACACATGCAAACACACACATATGCATACATACATGCATACACATACACACATAGACACATACACACACATAGATACATACATACATATAAACACATACACACTCATAGACACACATACATACACATAGACACACACACACACACACAGATATACACACACACATAAACACACATAGACACATACACACATAATGATGCATACACACACATGCACATGCATACACACATACAAACACATGTACACACACATACACACATACACACATATATGCATACACACACATATATGCATACACACACATAGAGAGACATACTCACACATACACATACATGCATATATATGCATACATAATGCATATGCATATGCATACATAATGCATATGCATATGCATACATAATGCATATGCATATGCATACATAATGCATATGCATATGCATACATAATGCATATGCATATGCATACATAATGCATATGCATATGCATACATAATGCATATGCATATGCATACATAATGCATATGCATACATAATGCATATGCATATGCATACATACATACATACATACATACATACATGCATACATGCATACATACACATACATAATGCATACACACACATATGCATACATAATGCATACACACACACACACATATGCATATGTAGCTCAGTGATGAGTAGCACCTCCTTTAATGTGAATCCGGGAAGACGTAAGGATGGTATGAAGACCTCGAGCAAGTGAAGGCACAAGTGCGTGAGTGCGAAGCACACTAGCATGCACACACATACACACACACGCGCACACACAGTAAGACAAAGGGTGAGGAGCAATGGAGTTCTTTAGATTACTTCCAGAATGTTCATACAAGTTTAGATCAATTACAAGCTAACCTCAAAAATGAGCTCTCTAGCTCTATTTATAGTTTTTGACTAGGTTTTGGCCGTGTCCAGTCCTAGTGTCCGGCCTAGTTAAAAATTAGGTTCTCTACCCCATTTGGAGGTTCAAACAAAGTCAAAAAAATGTGAAAACTGACATGTAGGTACTTCTAAAGCTCCTCAAGCTCAAGGACTCCTTGGCTTGCACAAAATGGAGCTACAAATATATGAAATGGTATTTACAATGGTTTTTAGTGATGAAAATCACTATTTTTGTAGGGGTTTCTATTAACATTTTGACATACATTTCCTGGAGCTCCCTACTTGCTCCTTCTCCTTGTGTGTCCACCTCTTCGATATGCTTTAGTGTCCTGAAAAAATATTGGCCTACTTGCCAGATCGTCGTTGACTGCTCTGTCTGCCTGTACTTTCTCTTCTCTCTGACTCCCTTCGTAAGCTTCCTTGCCTGGTGAATCCTTCAGTTCCAACACCCCCCCCTCTCGCCTCTGTCGTCCCTGACAGACCCCTGTTGGGTGGGTTGTTGGATGTAGTAATCAAGAACGTCTTGTGCTAAGTGATGTTCTGCAATCCGCAAACCTTTGGCGAAGTGCGTGAGTAGAGCATCCCAATCTACCGGCCCGGGAACCTCTGGATGTGGTATAGGTAACTTTTCTGAATGGAGAGCTTGTTCCATTGCAAACAACTGCAATAAATGTGATGGTCTGGGAATGAATATCTCTGAGTGATATTCCCAGAATCCCGTGACAAACATTTCTTCAAACGTCTGTTTGAAGCAGGCTGGTAGATACTTGATACGCGCGTGCCATGCATATACAACATTAATAGATGGGGTTGCGCTCATGTCGTAGACGAGGTCCTGATTACCTTCATTAAATCCAAGAGCTGACAGATGAGGTTCCTTGACATTCTTGAAAGTCTTGAAGGTGACCAACATGAGTTCAAAAATTTTAAGGCACATTTGGGCCATGACATCTGGTACATTTTTAAACCTAACCCCCCAATGTCGAGTCGTCGATATCATATATCCTATGGTAGGTTGGCCTTTAGGTGGTGCTAAGTAGACATAATTGAGCCATTTCTCGCAGCCTCTGGTTCTCAGCACAGTTTTTGTGTATTCCGGCCATGACCTTCTTCGAAATACAGGGCAGTAGCATAGGCTGTATTTGATGTACAAAGGCATGTTATTCCATTTTCTTATCATCTCTGGGTAGGTTTCCAGTAGACGAATCCTCCACGTCAGTTGATGTATATTTCCCTTCTTGGCACTTGCTGGGATGTCGTCCGGTGCAAACTGTGTAGCCGAGGTTGGTTCTTTTGAGGTGTGGTGCTTGATTTCGGCATTGTAATCCGCCATTAAGACACAGAAAGGAACATACAACTCGTCGGATGTGCCGATCCACCTATGATGGGAGAGGTTTCGAAAGTACTCCGATTTTATAACTACCTCTTCCAAACGTGACATAGATGCTATCTGAACTGCCACTCTATCATCATGGGTTATGGCCACTTTCTCTAACCTTTGCATCCATTCAGGAGCCTCTATCTCGATGGTGTCCATGCCCTCCTCTATTTTCTTGCCCCCTGGTGCCGACATGGGAACGTATGGGTCTTCGAAAGTTTCCTCCATTTCAATTGGCACTAAGTCTTAAGGCTCGGGCTCTACAAGAGGTGAAGGTTGGCACTCGTATTGCATGACTTGACTTCGTAATTCTTCTAGTTCTGCTCTGAGTTTTTCGACTTCTTCAGACGTGTCAACTGCGGTTGTAACTTTTCTTGGTGATTCATGCTGGGTTGCCAGCTGCTTTAATAGGTCATCTCTTTCTCTTTCTAATGCTGCATGGGCTTCCAAGAGATCGGCATGGGTTTCTAATACAATTTGCATATTCTCTGAGGGAATGGCCTTGAATTTCTCTAGGTCGATTTCCTGCGGGGATCCCTCCATGGCTGCTTCCAAGTTCTCTTCATTTTGTTTCTGCAGTCGTTTATTCTCTTCGAGTGCTGTAGACATGTGTTTTCGTAGGAGGGCCAGATTGTGTCTGACCTTGAGATTCTCCGTTATCCGGGAGTGCAACAAATCATCCATTTGTTTCTTTTCTTCTGCATCTGACTGTGGTGGGTTGGCTACTAGCTGTTCATGTTGTTCCTGTAAGGTGGCATGCTGTTGTTGTAGTAGCCGCTTTTCCCTTTCAAGATCAATGAATCATAGTTGAAGTTCCTCATGGCTTCGAAAGAGTCGCGTATGTTGGTTATCAAGATGCTGGTAGTGCTGTTGTAGTTGCAACATACACTGATACATATTATTAAATACATTATTAATAGGGGTGGATGCGGGAAGGGTGTTGAATGCAGAAGGGAAGGGAAAGGGGAAGGGGAATGGAAGTGTGGATGCGCTGCTGGAAAATGGTGAAGTGGGAGGTGGGGGAATGGGAGATGGTGGGTGTATGGGGGGAGGGAGAGGTGCGGAGGTGGGTGATATGTCCATAAGATCAACGGTGGATGCAGTAGTGGGAGTGATTGTGAATATTGGAATTGTGGGTGCGGTGATAGTGGTGAAAGTGTACAGTGGTGTGTGCAATTGTGAATACGAACTGCCCGGAAGTGTGATTGGGGGAACGAGATTTTCTGTGGCTGCGGTTAGAATTACTGTTTCAGTGGCCGTATAGACAAAAGAGGTGGAGATAGGGTGTGTGGGTTGACTGACGGTGTGTGCTTTGGTATGGGTAGTGGACTCGGAGGCGGTGACAATAGTGGTTACACTGGTAGTGGGAGGTGAATGTGGTGGAGTTGGAGGCAGGGGTGGCAAAGGGGGTGACGGAGGTGCACTTGATACATGGGTTTCCTCAGTATCATGGACAGTGTGTGCGGTGCCCGTGGTTGTGGATGTGCCTTGTGGTTCTGATACTAATACATTCATTTGCTTTCCTGATCGAGGGGGGCGTGTACCGTATCATCGCTCCGTTCTTCGTGATTGTGCCAGGGCGGTATGAACCAACTTAGGTACTCCTAAAGCCTCAGATATCATGTCAAGAGTGGCGCGGTATTGCTCGTCTACGCCTTCCTCCTCAAGAATTTGATTCATGAGGGCTTTGCGTGCTGCTAGGGACAGTCTATGTTGCTCTTGAACTCTGTTCATGGTATCATAGAGCTTCTTCAATGCCTTCGTATAAGCTAGAGCACCTTCAAGTACCTGCAGAGCTTCCTAATCATATTCCTGCTCTTCTTCCTTGGATTGTCCATCATGTTCCTCATCTTGTTCTTCTTCTTCTTCACCCTCCACATCGACGACATCAGGTTGTCTGGGATGGGATTGGTCTATAGCACTTTGTTGTCCACTAGCTTACTCTGCCTTGACTTCCGCGTTAACAGCTTCGATTATTCTGGCTACCTCCTCATCAGTTAGGTCTTCTAATGTGAATCCGTGAGGAAACTCTAGGTCGATTGGTACAGGTGGAAACACTAGATTTGGTCCATCAGTGCTGTGTCTTGGTAATCTGATAGTGAAGGGTTGTACCCGCCTTGGAAGTCGTGGAGTTGTCTCTGGTGTCAATGTCGCACCGCGGGGTTGTGCACAGGGCATCTGAACTGCGCCTCTCATTTTCTTAGATGGTGGTCCTGCGGTTGATAGTCTACGTTGGAATTCTTGTACCCTGGTCCAATTTAATGCCCTCTGCATTGGCACATCATAAGCCAAACATCTATACACAATCCTGGTGAGGGCAGAGCATCCATACAGTACATACTTTTGTTTCTTATACCACCTTTGATGAGCCAAGTGGATTTGGTCGATAATCCAGTGGGGCATGTTGATTGTCAAATCAAAGGCATCAACCAAGTATAGACTAAACCATATCTTCTTAGGTGGCATTGTGAACCTCTCTTGAGCGGGAAATGCAAAATGTTGCATGACCATTCGCAAGTGAATGGCAATTGTAGGTGTCATTGCCACCATGTCCTTTTATTTCGTCAGATTCCTGTTCTTCATATTATCGGGGACCATTGTCTCTTTCTCCATAGGAATGTGCATACCTTTCATGTCTAGAGCTTCCCTTACCAAATTGATAGTCAACCTGAAACGCTTCAGTTCATTGCCCCTTGTGAGAGATGGGAGGACAAAGGAACTGTATCCCTTTTTGTCTTTGCTTGGAGTGAGGGTGCTAATCAAATAAGAGCACCTTAGAAAATCGGGCTTTGGCAATTGGAATTTGAAGTAATCGTAGAGCCCTGCCTTCTTCCAGATGGGTTTTAGTCCATTATTCTGCAGTCTCTCAAATTCCCTAGTGAAAAAGTGATATCTGCCCCAGCGCCCATTGAATTCTATCTCGGCCTCCCACATGTAAGTGCCTTCACCTAGGGGTCCTGCCACATCACTGAACCAATGTGAGTTTTTGCTGACCGGCATTGTGTGCCCCTGTGGAGGATTCTGAACCAGTATGGCGTGTAATGCCCTCAATGCCACTGGGCGTTCCTTCAATTCCTCCTCAACGGGAAGACTTTCAATGTCCACGACTTGGGGGCTGATGCCTGCCTGGGAGCTAGTTCCTGCCATATCGGCCATGTTACTTCTTGCCTCTTGATTCTTTGAGAATATAGAAACAGGTGTTAACATTGTAAAGGATGAGATAGAACCGTTTTTGTCCCCATTACAACATTAACATGAGGTTGGGGAGAGATTAGTAGGCTATTAAGTGCTCGGTGCTTGTGTGTGTAGTTAGGGATTGGTTAGACCTAGGAGCTAGGTGGAATGATGTAGTGTGAGAGTGACGTAGTTAGTAGGTGGGCATGGATTTACAACTGGGGTCCGGGGGTTTATTACAAGTTTTAGGTTGCCAAATGCAATGGATGCGCTTTGATCTTGATTTTGTGGAGACTCTCGAAGGTTTGATAGGAGTATCTGCTTGAAAATGAGGCTTTTTAGGGACCCATTTACAAGTGATTCTACTTGTGCTCATGGAAGAATGTGTGCCCATGCGTGATGTGTAAGACTGGGCATCAGGTGTTCGAGTGAGTGAAACATGTTGTAGAGGGTGTGGCCTTGGTGTAGCTATTTGAGCCCGCAAGCAAGAGCACCCAGATTTGTCGTGATTGTGGGCTGGCCTTCATCGACTTCTTGGGTATCCAAATAGACTGTACTTTTGCAGAAGACTTTATGAAAGACTTCTTATTAGTGTCGTGTTGTTGACTACTAATAAGAGGTTTTGGCCGTGGGATTGGCATGGTCGCAACAGGGTGTTCGCCTTTCCGCCTCCATACTTGCTTTAACAGCTGAAACAATCTGCTTTGCTCCTTTTTTTGGCCTCCAGTATAGGTAGTGCTCTGCTTCTTCTCTATTTGATCTACCTTTGGTTGGTGCATCCCTCTTGCCTTTGGAAAAGAAGGGAGTGTCGTCTTATCCTTGACTCCATTGTTGAGACAATCCTCGTTCTGCATCATACAGTTTTGGACAAGAATAGCATTGTCAACTTCATGTGCACCCCTAGAAGGACCAGGAGTTCGTGTGTTACCTAGTTCCTTGAGTGCCTCATTTTCCAATTCAACTGTAATTCGGCTATGATTTACCCATACCTGAAGAAGTCCACTTCTTAGGTTTAGGTTGACTGCCATGATCATAGATCCAGTCCTGACCCAAGACAAGAGGCTCAGTGAGGTCCTCATCTTGACACACTAGTACTTTGACTGTCATTACTTCGTCTTGAATGGAGATGGGAAGATCCACCTCGCCCATGCAAGGGGTTTCCACACCTCCCAATCCTATGAGATATGCTTCTATAGGATTGACAGTTAATTTCAATTCTTGACAGTAAGACAATTTGACAGCACTAGTGGCTGCACCTGAGTCAATCAAGGCTCTTACAGTCCTTGCACCCTTTCCTTGTCCTATATCTAAAGTTATAAAAGGACGTCGATCAATTATCCTATGAGAGTTGATACTTGAAACTTCACACATAGCCACGTGATATCCTTGATCTGCATATGCATCTGGCCTAGGTTGCTCTCTGTCTTGTCTTCTTAGTTTCATTCTCCGTATGTGCTCTAAAGCTTCTGCTTGGGCTTCTTCTGGAATTCACTTTTCTTCTTCTTTGCGTTTCTTAGCAGTATTGAGTCGACTTAGCATTTCCTCTGTGAGAGGTTCCTGATACAACTTGACCCTGCATCCGCTTATGTAGCTTGGGAGAACATCGCCTTCTAATGTGGCTAGTTGTACTGCTCCACTTGTTGAGATTCTATTAATGATAGTGGGTCCGTAGCCTCTTTTCTCTAGTTTCCTCGCATGTTGTTTCAAAGTGTATACTAGTACTAGGTCGCCTGCCTTCAAACCTTTATCCTTAACGTGGGCATCAAAGTATGCCTTCTGTCGTTTCTTAGCTGCATATATCCCTGTAGCCGCTCTCAGTCTTGTTTCTCGTAATCGTTCAAGGTCAAAAAGTCTAGAGGAGAGTTCATGATCCGTCCATTCATGCTCTTGTGCTACTTTCAATGTAGGTATTAAGAAGTCCAACGGTGGCACAGCATTTTGGCCAAATACCATCTGAAAGGGGGTGGCTAAGAGTACTGTTTTGTAGGCGACTCGGTATGCCCAAACAGCATGGTGTAGCTGTTTGTCCCAATCAGAGCGTTTGCTGTTCACTGATTTTGTCAATACATTGCATAGGATCTTATTGGTGCTTTCGGCTTGCCCATTAGCTTGAGGGTGATAGGGGAAGACTTCTTATGTACTACCAAGAATTCTTAGAGCAGATTTTCAATAACTTCATTCAAGAAGTGAGTGCCCCTGTCACTTACTAGCTCTATAGGTAGCCCGTATCTTGTGAATACATTCTCAAGCAAGAATTTAGCGGTTGTCTGAGCGTCGTTCTTTGTTGTAGCTTTTACCTCTACCCATTTCGTTAGATAGTCTGTGGCAACAATGATGTATTCAGCATGTGAACCCTTGGCTGGGGGATTAATAGGACCTACAAAGTCTATTCCCCACTTAGAGAATGCACGTCCACCCATCATAGGTTTCAGTGGCATCTCATCTTTGCGTATAAGATACTGAGTTCTTTGACACACATCACACCGTTTCACATAGGTATGTGCATCCATGTGAAGGGTTGGCCACCAGAAGCCTGCAAATAGTATTGCCTTGATCACCCGATCTGGTCCAAAGTGTCCTCCTGCTACACCTTAGTGAGCAGTTTCCAAGATCTTGAGATATTCACTTTCATGGACACATAGTCTCAGGTAACCATCTTTACCACGCTTGTATAGATTATCACCAATGAGTGAGTAATCCTGGGCTTCTTGTTCTAAACTCCTTTTCCTAGCCAGAGTCATGTCTGGAGGGAATGTTTTCGTCTTCAGGAAGGATACTAGGGGTTCACTCCAATCCGGCACTATGGACACTTGATAAAGAGTGGCATGTTCCACAGGTGGTTTAGTGCAACAGATTGGGCATTCCTTGCACAACTTCTGGATATCAGCTTCCATAGTCGGCCAATGCACTCCTAGTCTCCTCAGGGTCTGTAGGGTTCGTTCTTTTGAGTAGTGTTGCTCTAATGCACCTACATGTGCTAATTGCAACCACTTAGCATACTCATCCTCTTCTACACAACAAGCCAAGATCCCTTGATCTATGTGCTTGTACATACTTCCTGCCATGATGTGATACTTTTGGGCTTTTACTGCCTCTCTATCCTGTGTGTTTATTATTGGGTGGTTAGGCCCGTATGTCAATATTGGCACTAATGACTTAGCCCACTGCGGCACCACTTCCAAATTAAACAAGTAAGCATCAGGAAGGTCATCTGACACTCCTTGTGGGGCTTCTCCCGATGTGAGCCTAGATAGATGATCTGCTCTCAAATGAGTCTTCCCTTTCCTTACCACAACCTCGAAATCATATTCAATTAGCAAGAGAAACCATCTTACTAATCTTCCTATATTGCATGGCTTGTTTACAAGATATAGCAGTGCCTGATTGTCAGTAAAAAATTTAAACTTATTTGCAAGCAAATAATTTCTAAACTTTTTAACTGCATATACCATGCCTAATCCTTCTCTCTCAGTAGTGGTATAATTTCGTTCAGCTGCATTCAATTGTCTACTAGCATAAGCAATTGGAAGATCCATATTACCTTCGCTAGAAGGTTGCACGAGTACACACCCAATAGCATAATTGGATGCATCAACATGGACATGGAAAGGCTTATTCCAATCTGGTGTGGTCAAGATTGGTGCTGAACATAATTGCCATTTAAGCTCATTGAAGGAATGCTCACATTCATCAGTCCACTCAAAGTTAGTCAAAAGTCCATACAGAGGCTTTGCTATGATGGCATACATATGTATAAACCGTCGGTAATAACCACAATGCCCCATGAAAGCTTGTACTTCCTTGACATTCTTTGGCCTAGGTAGCTCCGCTATGGCTCTCACTTTCTCTTCATCAATGGATATGCCATTCTTTGACACTATGTGTCCTAGAATCTTGCCTTGCCTGACCATAAAAACACACTTTTTTTCTGGGTTCAGGCAGACTTGATATTCTCTACATTTGTCAAAGATTTGTCTGAGTTCAGGTATATGGGTCTGTCTAATGTTGGAATGAGCACACAGATCATCAACATAGACTTCCAAATTCTTCCTCAAGAACTCTTTAAACACGTGACACATCAATCTTTGAAAGGTAGCAGGTGCATTAGTAAGCCCGAATGGCATTACCCGAAAGGCAAATATGCCCCACTCCGTGGCATAAGCCGTCTTATGTTGATCCTCTAGAGCAATGGCTAGTTGATTGTAGCCTGAAAACCCATCTAGGAAGCTGTACACTTCCTTGCCTGCTACCCTTTCTAATAGATGCTCAATGATAGGAAGCGGATAATTATCTCTGATAGTGGCTGCGTTAACCTTCTTCAAGTTAATGCACACTCGTAATTTACCGTTCTTCTTGGGCACCACTACAATGGGGGAAACCCATTCAGTGTGCTCAATTTCATAGATAAACCCCGCTTCCACCAAGCGGTCTATCTCCTCTTTAATCTTGGCGGCGTAGTTGTCATTATACGTATATGGCTTTTGCTTAGAGGGTTTGGCATCTGAGGTCATGGGGATGGTGTGTGAGCATATGTCAGGGTCCACACCTTTCAAGTCCTTGTAACTCCAAGCGAATACATCTCTGTATTCTCTTAGCAAGGCTATTAGCTCTTGTTCTTCCTCTTCTGTCAGGTTATGGCCTATGTACGTGCATCTCTCTTCTCCTTCTTCCACATCTACCACTATTTTCTTGTTGGTTTCTTTGTTATCATAGGCCTCCCCTGATTGCGCCTCTCGTTTAGGCATTCTGATCATGACTCTCCTATCATCTATCTCATACTTCTTAAAATTTTCCGGGACCTCAAACAAAGATTCTTCCTCTTCTGGTGTGACTTCTCTTTTCTTTCTTTTCTTTCCTTCTTCCTTCGGGGTCACATGTGTGGCTAGCCTTACATCATTTGTAAGCTCTCCGTGTCTCTGGGGTTGAAATTCCACTTCATAGAAGTAGTCTTCATCTGATGCAAAAGGTGGGTCCATAATGATTGACTCTAGATCGGAGTCACTTGCATCCTCAAATGCCTCAGGGCTAGGTTCACACTCTTCTATCACTTCCTCTCCCATGATTGGCTCTATGGAGAAGACTGAAATGTCATAGCCATCTTCATCACAGTGAGGTGTCCATTGTTCTTCATTGATGGCTACATCCATTGTTGCTAGGATTTCTGCCCAGCCGTGGGGTTCAAATTCTTCATCAGGAAATACTACAGGTGCATAGGCTAGGTCTTGAATGGATCTATGGGTTTCTTTTGCACCTATCTCTCTGGCTTTTTCTCTCTTCTCTTCTTCTACTGCTACTTTGCACATCCATAATGGGTGTCTTCATGCATCCATGAGGATCCTGATCCTATGGAATGCACTGATTCCGTATCATCTTTGGTTCTATGGATGGGATTCCATTGGATAGGAGGGACATCTCTATGAGAGTAATCTTTGAGATTCACTTTGGTCGTAACACCTAAGTGTTGCAGGTACAAGGAATTGGTTCCCCAGTCCTGTACCACTTGCAACTATCGCATAAAGGGTCGTCCCAAGATCATTTCATAGGCATGATTTTTGCTAAAATCACATATAGCAAATGTATGCTCAAACTCAACACCACATGTGGTGAGAGTTATTCCTTCTAACAGCCCTAAGGGTCGCTCTATGTGACCATCTGCCATTTGCAGTTTCATCCTCGTGGGTCTGAGTGCTGGCTTGCCCCAACGCTTCCATAGGGAAGTGGTAGCAATTGCCACTCCTGCGCCTGAGTCTAAAATGGCCTTGGTGGTGTATCCTTGATGGGTGATAGGAAGATATGTGTTTCCCTCTTCGCCCTCACTCATGTCTCGTATCTTGTCCAATGGTATCTCTGGCACTGTTCTATGGGATCCTACCTGGGAACGAGGTTTTGCTATCTCTGGTACTTGTTTGGCAACATGTTTCCATAGCTCTGGCCTAACTTGGAGTAGCTCTTCCAAGGTGAGGTTGCACTGCACTTTAGTATTCTTTACTACCTCCGTATTCTTAGGTATGACCGAGTCTTCGTTTCTTACCATGACTGTGGGTGCTCTCATGCATGTGGACTTAGCTTCCCATGGGCCTGTGAAGTGGGGTAGCTCCTGTATGGAATTAGACTCGAAGTCTAATCTCTCGTGAGACTGAGTACTCTCCTGCTCCTCATAAATGGATGGGATGTCTTGTGGGAATTGGTCGTGTGCATCATCCACAAGTTCAATGGGAGGAGGGACTTCACTTTCTTTAGCCCATTTGTCCTCTTGAATCTCTTGTAGGAATTCTGGTGTGAACCGATTCATGGAAGATGAAGTGTCTGGCTCCGTAGAGTTAGGCACATAGGCTTCCTGGGCAGGAAGACTTGCACTTTCACTTGCCTTGTCCTTGTGTTGAGAGGCGGGTTCCTTTTCTGATTGTGCAATTAGCTTCTCTATTCTTTCTAACAATCCTTCAAAGTGCAACTGTGTCTTAGCTGAACTAGAGATGTTAAATATGCGACTGGCTTCAAACATGGTCTGAGCCAATTCCACCATCTTAGCACAAATTTTGGTTCGTTCTAGCTCTAGTTCTGCTCTAGGGTAACACTTTTCATTATCAGTTACGTTTGGCCCTTCTTGGATTCTGGCCTGATATGCTTTAAGCATCATATGAAGGTCCTCCGGAGTGGGATCTGCTAGGACTGATCCTACTCTAGGGGGTGGTGGAATTGTGTGAGGTGGGTTGGAAGGTGGCGGGTCAGATGGAGTTGGGAATGGTGGTGGTGGGGTAGTGTGAGAGGGAGTTTGAGATGTGAGTTCACTTATCCTGGCCTTTGTTTCTCTGAGGCTTTCCTCGAGTTCACTCATCTTTTTTGCCCATTGCCTTTTCATTCTTTCACGATTATCTCTCCAAGCTCTAGTCCTTTTCTTTGTCATGCTCTCTGTTTCACTAACATCTGGGCTCTTTTCCTGGCCTACACTTTGGTTCTGCTGCAAAGCTTGGGCTCTAGTGACCACTTGTATTGGTGTAGTGGAAGTGACACTTCCTGTGGAATCTACTACTAACCCAATAACGTTAATGGGCGTGATTTTTGGCATATTATTAGGATTCTTTGGGCAGTCTCGTAAGAGATGCTCCTTTCCACATTCTTGGCAATAGCCATGGATCGTCACTGATTGGGGTTGTGTAGGTGGAGGCAAGGGACAATCACGAATGAGATGATCTCCCTGATATCTGTAGCATGGTCCTCTAGGAAATGGGGGTCTTACTTGCCTAGGTTGAGGTCTAGGGTTGGAGTTTGCATACATGACGTTTGTGTAATCTGACTCCCAACTAGGTTCATTTGGCTCTTCACTATAGTAAGACTCACCATGTTCAAGAGATTGCATGTAGTAAGCTTGGGGGCTATCAATGTGCGTGGAATCAAAGCTATGGTCACTGGGATCACTTTCTGAAAGCAATGGCGTTACTGGCACTATGGCTCTATTCAAACTCTCTTCTGCAGCTGCATACTTTACCGGAATTACAGTAGCTGGAGCAGGGGGTTGTTGTGCTAACACAGGCTGAGGCCTTTGTTGGTTTTGGTAGGGTTGGTAAGTTTGTTGAGGCCTAGCATACTGTTGTGGTGGGTATTGACTCTGGTATCTGCCTTGTTGAGGGTATGGCTGAGGGTACGTCTGCCTAACTGCTTGCTTATTGTAGGGGCAATCTTGCGCGGTGTGATTGGTGTATCTTCGTTCTATGGTGCAGTATTGGCTACTAGGATTAACTTGGGGTTGAGCCACAATGGGACAGACATTCGCCAAATGGTCGCCTCCACAAGTATAGCATCTTTTCACAGGGGCAAACCTTGGGATTTGTTTGCTAGAGACACCTAATTTCTGAGCTACTTTCTCTGCAAGTTCCTCAATTGATGTGGATTGCGTGGAAGAGAGGCTAGAGGCACTATCTGAATCTTTGTAGATTTTGGATAGCTCTAACTCCTCCCCTAGGTTATCCTCAATGTCCATGCACATGCGTACACACTCCTCTATGGTCCTAGGGTCCTTCAAGTACACATAGGACCTCAATTTTGTACTCAGCAATCCATCCAAGAATAAAGCCACTTGTTTTGCAGGTGTGGGTAACTCAGGCACAGGGCATCTCTCAAGGTACTGCCTAAATCTTCTTCCTGCAAGTCTCACGGTCACTTGAGGGGTTTGCTTGAAGCTGTGAATCAATGAGGAGGTATTATGCCTTATGCCACTCTTAGAGAATTCAATAATGAAAGCCTCTAGGAGTTGGTCTATGCTCCTGAACTGCCTTTCGTTTAGTGGCTGAAACCATGTCAGGGCAGTGTTCCTAAGGGTTAGACCAAAGGCATTGTACTGCGTGAATAGATCCTCCACTTTTTCTGCTCTCAAGACTTGCCTGAACTCAGCCACATGATCATATGGATCTCCAGTGCCATCGAAGTAGTTCTTCATGGACTTAACTAGCTGAGTCGGTCTCAAAGTCCTTGTGTGCTCTCTAGGTCGTGGTAGAGGGAACTCATCCGCATTTCTTTGATTCCTGCTAAGTACCTCAGGTTCTACTCTATTTGTTTCCGTCCTTGTTCTTTCTCTGCCCCCTAGGTTGGCAAAGCTTACTTCTTGCCTATCTCTACTTTTGTCTCTTTGAGTTCCATGAGCTTGGGATGTTCCAGCTCCGGGGTGACCATAGGACACGTTTGATCTTGGTTGGGGGAAAACGAATTCACCCTTCCATGTATAAGCATGCCTGTCATGTTCTGTAACCCCAAAGATCCTTTCTGAAGCGTGATCTAGGTAGGTCACTCTGCCTGGGCTCTCTAGATCTTTAAACTCATAGATCATGATTGTTCCTATATCATTTGGCAGATTAGATTTATACCTCCAAAAGGCTTCGTCAGTCTCTCTGTTCAGAAGCAGATCTATACTCTTGTTGTCCTGGGAAACCCACTCGGGATTGAGGATTCTAGTAAGAACAGATTTCCCTCGAGGGGTCCTGGGTTTTGCACCCATGTTTCCTTGCTCTAGGTCACCTAAATCCGCTTCTGAGATCACATTCTCAAATTCGTTTGTCCTATCTAGGTGACTGGTGACTACGTATATAGTTCCTTCTTTGTCCAAGTATGCTCCATTTTCAAACTTTACAGCTGGGTGCTCTAGTCCTATGGATTGGTCAGGATTTTTAATCTAGATCATAGATCTTCCTAGGCTGTCCTCATAGATGCTAGCACTTAATCGGTTGGTCCTAATGTATTCCAACTGCATCTTGTAGGGGCCTTCCACCCTATACAGATATGGCACACCTGAACTTCCTGTAGGTCTGTCCATGCGTTGAGACATCTCTGATTCACTTGTCTCCGAGCTAGGGTAATGCGAGTAGTGGCTCAACTGCTGGGCCCAAGACCTAGCAGTATGATTAACGCTAGCCTCTAAAGACCTAAGGCTTTGTCTATCCCTCACTAGATGCCGTCCTGATCTAAGGTTCATAAGCCTAATTGAATAACCCAAATTTGCCCAAGTACAACCTCGTTGCTGAGTTCTTTTGTATCAGTTACTTGATTCTTTTTTAGTTGATTACCGTGTTAAAGTTCTTGTCTGATATCACATCGTCAGGTATACTTGAGTGTATTTCCGTACTTGAAGCTGATCGTCCCACGTTACGTTCTTTTTCCTTTAAAGTTCTCAACCGTACAAAGATTATATCGTTAGCTTGAACTTGAGTATTTAGGTGGTCTTCAACTTGATAAATGCCTATCGCCGCCCTGGCCTACTCCTATCAGTAGTCGTTCTTAGCCTAAGCTAGGAATTGACAGAGGGAGTTGAGAGTTTCCAACCTTTTGTTTCCTTCTTGGTTGCCCTTGAGTGCCTAGGAAGCGCGTTCCCAAGCTTGCACTTACTCTTGCTTAGAATGCCCTTCGATGCTCTCCATAGATCTGTAAGAATTCCAAAGTTAACTCCCGACTTAAATTCCAAAGACAGAACCAATCACTTCCATTCATGTAACACAAACACCAATTCGCACTGTGATTTTTTGGAAATCAATTCTAGAGATCCCTGAATTTTGTTCCCCCTAGGTATGGTCACTTCAAAATACCCTATCTAATAATCCTGATCTTAATTTAACCATAACCAGTAGAAGCTTTGGTTGTACTCCCCACGAGCTTTCCAACAAAACAAGAATCACTGCAAACGGATTTTGTATGAGAAAGTTATGACAGTTCAGGGTTTTGGTGCTAAAACAGGGTTCAAACAGGCTGCCAGATCACAGGATTTTTCTCAAAACACGTGTAGGGACCTCACAAATCACTAATGACTCTCTAATTATGCCCAAAACTCCCCAAGGACTAGGAAAAATTAACCCTAAAATTTTGGCCGAAAAGCCTGTCAATCGCGATCGACAGGTCTGTCAATCGCGATTGACAGAGGTGTCCGTCGGGGCCTGTCGGTCGCGATTGACACGTCAGTCGTGATCGACAGTGTCAATCACGATCGACAGAGTCGGTCGTGAGTCCTGTCAATCGCGATCGATGGTGTCAATCGCGATCGATGGTGTCAATCGCGATCGATGGTGTCAATCGCGATCGATACTTTTTCCGGGTTTTTAGCTGTGAATTCAGTCGATCGGGGCTGTGTTCGTCGCGATGGACACGTGGCTACGCGAAAAAGTCAATCAATCATTGAAATTCAGTCGGTCGCGATCGACGGTGTCAATCGCGACTGACAAAGGTGTCGGTCGTGGCTGTCGATTGCGATGGACGGTGTCAATCGCGATTGACAGGGTCCTACGTGGCAGTCAGTCGGTCGTGGGGTCTGTCGGTCGTGATCGACAGGTCTATCGATCACGATCGACAGGTCTGTCGCTCGCGATTGACAGGGTCTGTCGATCGCGATTGACAGATGTTGTCGATCCTGGCTGTCGATCGCGATCGATGGTGTCGGTCACGATTGACAGAGAAACAGGGAATTTTTCAACTGTTTTTAGTGATTTGGAATGTGCTCTTTGTGCTGGTCCTAGTGGTGCACTTTGTTTTACCAAATGGGCGTTTTTTCTGTCGATCGCGATCGACAGAGGTCAGCGATACACAGACAATTTCGTGACGTTTCATACCTGGGCGAAGTGCTGGAGATGATGATGCTGCCAGTACCTGCAAGAAAGCTCAAGAAACATGCAAAAACAATGCACACAATATCGCTCTCTTGCTCTCTCTCACAAGTGGAATGAGGGAAATGAGGTGGAGAAGGTGATATAAGCAAAAAACTGAAATTTTTTTTTGCGATGATAGAGATGGAGGTGGGAGATGGTGATGATGATGATGGTGATGATGGTGGTGAGGTAAGAAAGAGAAAGATAAGAAGAGTGAAGAAATTACCTACAATGCCAACGTCTCAAATCTACGTCTTACCATCACACGCTCGTCCTCAAAGCCCGATCCCCGACAACGGCGCCAAAATTTGGTGTAGCTCAGTGATGAGTAGTACCTCCTTTAACGTCAATCCGGGAAGACGTGAGGATGGTATGAAGACCTCGAGCAAGTGAAGGCACAAGTGCGTGAGTGCGAAGCACACTAGCATGCACACACATACACACACACGCGCACACACAGTACGACAAAGGGTGAGGAGCAATGGAGTTCTTTAGATTACTTCCAGAATGTTCATACAAGTTTAGATCAATTACAAGCTAACCTCAAAAATGAGCTCTCTAGCTCTATTTATAGTTTTTGACTAGGTTTTGGCCGTGTCCAGACCTAGTGTCCAGCCTAGTTAAAAATTAGGTTCTCTACCCTATTTGGAGGTTCAAACAAAGTCTAAAAAATGTGAAAACTGATAGGTAGGTACTTCTAAAGCTCCTCAAGCTCAAGGACTCCTTGGCTTGCACAAAATGGAGCTACAAAAATATGAAATGGTATTTACAATGGTTTTTAGTGATGAAAATCACTATTTTTGTAGGGGTTTCTATTAACATTTTGACATACATTTCCAGGAGCTCCCTACTTGCTCCTTCTCCTTGTGTGTCCACCTCTTTGATATGCTTTAGTGTCCTAAAAAAATATTGGCCTACTTGCCAGATCGTCGTTGACTGCTCTGTCTGCCTGTACTTTCTCTTCTCTCTGACTCCCTTCGTAAGCTTCCTTGCCTGGTGAATCCTTCAGTTCCAACAACATACATCCATGCATACACATACACACATAGAAACATACACACACATAGACACACACTTACACACATAGACACATACACACATAATGATGCATACACACACATACACATGCATACACACACATATGCATACATACATGCATACACATACACACATAGACACATACACACACATAGATACATACATACACATAAACACATACACACTCATAGACACACATAGATACACATAGACGCACACACATATATACACACACACACATAAACACACATAGACACATACACACATAATGATGCATACACACACATACACATGCATACACACATACAAACACTTGTATACACATATACACACATACACACATATATGCATACACACACATATATGCATACACACACAGAGAGAGACATACTCACACATACACATACATGCATATATATACATACGTAATGCATATGCATATGCATACACACATACATACATACATGCATACATACACATACATAATGCATACACACACATATGCATACACACACATATGCATACATAATGCATACAGACACATACACACATATGCATACATACATGCATACACATACACATACACACACATAGACACATACACACACATAAACACATACACACTCATAGATGCACACACATACAAATAGACACAGACACATACACACATATACACACACATACACACATAGACACACACACAGAATGATGCATACACACACATACATATGCATACACACATACACAGACACACATACACGCACATACATACACACACATGCATACATACACATACTTAATGCATACACACATACATATGTAAACGTATATATATATTGATTTCTAATCATTTTGTTTTATATGTTAGGTATTATGGATCGTAGTAGAGAGAGAAAGGCAGAACTCACTCTCATAAAAAGTCTTATGAGAGCAAGAGTTCCGTCTGATACTCTAGGGGCCATAATGCGTGATTACTTAGAGATGTCTGATGAGGAGCTGGACTATACAATCCAGATGCTTACCCAGCAATCAGACGAGGGCTCTTCTGCGGCTCCACATGCAGGAAGAGAGCTATTTGCTCATAGGTATGTTTTTTTTTCATAAACTTTTTTAATGATATTATAACACATATTTTTATTTATTTTTATCTATCTATTTTCAGGACACTTATACCACCTCCAGCATGTGATAGCAGAGCAAAGTTCCCTATGAGGACATGCATAGGCACCTTAGGACTAGAGTGCGATAGAGAGCTAGAGGGGAACATTGTGTACATAGGGAATGGATTGGAGTTCAAGAGAAGGATGCAGGCACTATGCGACTCTTACCTGCGCTTTATCCACTTACCGTGGAAGTAAGTAAAAATTTTACATATAAATTGAAATAAATAAATATCTTATGTTTTATTTACATTATGTTTTTTTTTGTAGTGAGCGTGATGAGAGGGATAAAAAATACGTACTTAGTTCACTTGAGACAGAGTTTCGGAGAGGATGGTCGCTTAAGTGGTGTTTAAAAGAGACGCGGACACTTATGGCTCATCGTCGTGATAATGCACGGTATGCACTGCTTTTATGTATATATATGTGGATATGAGTAGTGTGTTTATGCATGTATGTATGTATATGAGAGAGAGAGAGAGAGAAAAGAGTGAGACTAGAGGTATAAATACACGCATACACACATATACATTATACATGCACATTTACACACATATACATATACATGCACATTTATAAATACACACACGTACATGCACATTTTTACACACACATACACATGCATGCAGTTACACACATATAATGAATACACATAGACACATACACATACTCACATACACGTACACATACTCACATACACATACACATGCATAATCATATGTACACACACATAGACTCATATAATCATATTTACATGCATGTATACATATACACATGCATATATACACACACAACACATGCATATGCACATATAGATACACATACATACACAACACATGCATATGCATAAATAAATAAATCCTATTTAAAAAATCCTAAATTGAAAACACTAATATCGATATTAGGGTTTTAAAACCCCTAATTTAAAAACTCTAATTCAACGTTTTAGCCATATGTTTGAAGTATATGCATTGCATCTATTCCTCTGACGTCCTACTAGAGAGATGTCTCTCCTCCCAACCGTGTGCCTCTATATATAGCTACTCGAATCAACGAGGATCATAATATATATAAAGATATATACACATCATGTTGATAGGATACATAAATATAAAATGGAGTATATATATTATGCATCACACATACATGCCTAAATGCACACATAAAATATATATATACATACTAACATATTTACATGTACACATTTACACATAGACATATATACATATATACATGTACACATCACATATACATGCCTACATGCACACATAAACATATATATACATTCATACATATTTACATGTACATATTTACGCATAGACACATATACATATATACATGTACACAATTATAACAGTTGCATATATTACATGAATACATGAATATTTTACATAAATGCATATGCATATATACACATATGCATATTTAACACATGTATACATATATCACACACATGCAGACACATACATATACATGAAATACATATATATGCATACTAACATATGTATACATATAATACACATGAATACACACACATATGCATACATATATGATAAAAATTTGCTCCTCGAAGATAAACCTATATATAAAATAATTAGGCATACCCCCGAGCTTCATGTTCTAACTTAGAAGAACATGATTTCATCTCTCTAGTAGGATTCATCGTTATTCAAGTTAATAAAAAAAATTTATTATCTGATATCCATTCAAAGCTTCAAGTTATTGATGGATAACTAGAGTAGAATTTACTATCTAATCTGCTCATATGTTTTCATTATTGCCATCATTTTGGTAAGACATCAATATAGTCTCATCTTCATTATCCTTATTGATTTCATTTATTTCTTCTATTGTTAAATCTATGTTCTCATGAATCACATCATCTATTGATGGATTAATATCTATTTCTGGTAATTCCTCTTCCTCATCAGTAGAATCAGCATGTAGAGAATTATCCTCTTCATCAAAAAAATTAGTATCATTATCACCTATAATGATTCTAATTTCTATTTCAGATGTTGATGTATCTGTATCTGATGCTGAATCATCAAGAGGACTTTCTACGATCTCTCTAACAATAAACTGTTCAAACAATGACCTACCTTTAGGTTGCACATGAATGACTTGCCACCAAGGATGAGCATCTGGGTTTTTATAAAAAAATGCTTGTTCAATATGCCTAGGAAGAATATATGGTTCTTTAGTAGATCACATTACCTTGTAAGAATCAATTGCCCAAAACCCAGATAATTCCTTTCTTAATGTGGAATTACTACCTTTATACTCCGCTCAAAACCAGTCAACCTTCATATGACCTATCAAAATACATAACAACAAAAACCCATTATTAGGTGCTTTAAAAAATAACTAACTCTATAAAAAAATATGAACTTTTTTCTACATGTTTGAATGTACAAAATGAAATTTCGTAGATACCAACAATAGTTCCTACGTAACCAAGTTCGCTATCTATAAGGTTCGTGTCTTTTGAGCTAGCACGTGATAGTTGCTTGAAAGAAGCAACAATACTAGAATCCTTTGTTTTACGAAAAGAATCAATGGCTTTGATTCTAATATGCTGCCCAAAAGCCAACATATTAGTGAACATTCGAGCCTACAAAATAAATTCAATTAGTAAATAGAAACTAACATACATTTATGAAAAAAATAAAATATTATTTTAATAAAATTACCTTTTATTCACAACCTATCATTAACTCTCTTTGCTCATCTGAAATTTCTTCATTATTTGTGTTGGCGCATTGCAAACGACTATATAGCCAATCCGTGAAAGAAGATATATCTGTAATCTCATTATTATTGAGATTACATCTAAATCTTTTGTTTTTTCGCCTTTTACTTCGGAGATTTTGAAGTTACTCGTACTCGCTAAGGAATGCTTGCACGCATTTGCTATTATATGCTACAAAAGTAGAAACATCATTTTTTTCTTGAAATGTAAATAAGAATGGAACCCCCTTACCTGATAATACCTCATCTGCTATTTTTGAAGAAGACTCGTTGGTCCATGCACATGGAGCTTCTTCATGAACTCTTTCAAGGTACTCACTAACGTAATACATGCACTCTTCAAGCATCCAACCCTTTGCCATGGATCCTTTTGGTTTTGCTCTTTATCGCACATAACCTTTTAATACTCCCATAAATGGCTCGATCCAAAACATCCATCGAGTGTTGACAACACCTGCAATCTCTATTTCATCTACAAGATGGACTACTAAATGAACCTGAATATCAAAAAATGAAGTAGGAAGTTCTTTCTCCATCAAACATAGTAGCTCGGCATCCAGAGCATGGAATCTTGGAACATTAGAAATGCCAAGAGGCTATGGAACAAAGGCTTGAAAAAGTGGAAGCATCTCTAGAACCAAGACATCAACCAGTGGATCAACATTGAGGATATCGACCCTAGCGTCAGTATTACCTTTGAAGAATGGAATGCTCTGCAAAGCAGATGTCTTGCATGGGACTGCTAAAAAATTTGCCTTCTCATGGGGCACGACATGTCGAGCCTGCTGGGTCTCAGATGCCACAATGGTAAGTGCCTAACAGAAATCCCAAACATCAAGGAAACCATTGATTATCAGGTTGACCTCAATAAGAAGTAATCCATGTCATGGCTGTAGCTCCCATGAGACATGAAATTCATGGCTATCTCGCACCCTCTCATAGAAATAAAAAAGTCTGTCCTTTTATGGAAAATTCTTCGTCTGGTATCTGGACCAACCTTAAGGCTAGCAAAATATGTGGAGTGCCTCCCTGGTGCAAGTGTTGCTATTGGTCCATCGAAGATGCTTCTCATATCTTCTTTAATTATCCCAACTCCAATAGGCTCTACAAATTAGACTTTAGAAACATATATGTTGGAAACAAGCTCTATTGGGTGAAGCAATCATGCTCTACAACTCTCTACAACTATGCGACTCTTACTTGCGCTTTATCCACTTACTGTGGAAGTAAGGAAAAATTTTACATATAAATTGAAATAAATAAATATCTTATGTTTTATTTACATTATGTTTTTTTTTGTAGTGAGCATGATGAGAGGGATAAAAAATACGTACTTAGTTCACTTGAGACAGAGTTTGGGAGAGGATGGTCAAAAAGATTAGTATCATTATCACCTATAATGATTCTAATTTCTATTTCAGATGTTGATGTATCTGTATCTGATGCTGAATCATCAAGAGGACTTTCTTCGATCTCTCTAACAATAAACTGTTCAAACAATGACCTACCTCTAGGTTGCACATGAATGACTTGCCACCAAGGATGAGCATCTGGGTTTTTATAAAAAAATGCTTGTTCAATATGCCTAGGAAGAATAGATGGTTCTTTAGTAGATCACATTACCTTGGAAGAATCAATTGCCCAAAACCCACATAATTCCTTTCTTAATGTGGAATTACTACCTTTATACTCCGCTCAAAACCAGTCAACCTTCATATGACCTATCAAAATACATAACAACAAAAACCCATTATTAGGTGCTTTAAAAAATAACTAACTCTATAAAAAAATATAAACTTTTTTCTACATGTTTGAATGTACAAAATGAAATTTCGTAGATACCAACAATAGTTCCTACGTAACCAAGTTCTCTATCTATAAGGTTCGTGTCTTTTGAGCTAGCACGTGATAGTTGCTTGGAAGAAGCAACAATACTAGAATCATCTGTTTTACGAAAAGAATCAATGGCTTTGATTCTAATATGCTGTCCAAAAGCCCACATATTAGTGAACATTCGAGCCTGCAAAATAAATTCAATTAGTAAATAGAAACTAACATACATTTATGAAAAAAATAAAATATTATTTTAATAAAATTACCTTTCGTTCACAACCTATCATTAACTCTCTTTGCTCATCTGAAATTTCTTCATTATTTGTGTTGGCGCATTGCAAATGACTATATAGCCAATCCGTGAAAGAAGATATATCTGTAATCTCATTATTATTGAGATTACATCTAAATCTTTTGTTTTTTCGCCTTTTACTTCGGAGATTTTGAAGTTACTCGTACTCGCTAAGGAATGCTTGCATGCATTTGCTATTATATGCTACAAAAGTAGAAACATCATTTTTTTCTTGAAATGTAAATAAGAATGGAACCCCCTTACCTGATAATACCTCATCTGCTATTTTTGAAGAAGACTCGTTGGTCCATGCACGTGGAGCTTCTTCATGAACTCTTTCAAGGTACTCACTAACGTAATACATGCACTCTTCAAGCATCCAACCCTTTGCCATGGATCCTTTTGGTTTCGCTCTTTATCGCACCTAACCTTTTAATACTCCCATAAATGGCTCGACCCAAAACATCCATCGAGTGTTGACAACACCTGCAATCTCTATTTCATCTACAAGATGGACTAATAAATGAACCTGAATATCAAAAAATGAAGTAGGAAGTTCTTTCTCCATCAAACATAGTAGCTCGGCATCTAGAGCATGGAATCTTGGAACATTAGAAATGCCAAGAGGCTATGGAACAAAGGCTTGAAAAAGTGGAAGCATCTCTAGAACCAAGACATCAACCAGTGGATCAACATTGAGGATATTGACCCTAGCGTCAGTATTACCTTTGAAGAATGGAATGCTCTGCAAAGCAGATGTCTTGCATGGGACTGCTAAAAAATTTGCCTTCTCATGGGGCATGACATGTCGAGCCTGCTAGGTCTCAGATGCCACAATGGTAAGTGCCTAACAAAAATCCCAAACATCAAGGAAACCATTGATTATTAGGTTGACCTCAATAAGAAGTAATCCGTGTCATGGATGTAGCTCCCATGGGACATGAAATTCATGGCTATCTCGCACCCTCTCATAGAAATCAAAAAGTGTGTCCTTTTATGGAAAATTCTTCGTCTCGTATCTGGACCAACCTTAAGGCTAGCAAAATATGTGGAGTGCCTCCCTGGTGCAAGTGTTGCTATTGGTCCATCGAAGATGTTTGTCATAGATGTTTCTCATATCTTCTATAATTATCCCAACTCCAATAGGCTCTACAAATTAGACTTAGAAACATATATGTTGGAAACAAGCTCTATTGGGTGAAGCAATCATGCTCTACAACTCTCTGGAATGCCATCAAAGGAGAGGTCCTTTGGAAGATCTGGCGGGAAATATGTGCACATAACTTTGGTGACCCCCAAAGAGTGGTCAATTGAGAAGTCGTTGTTCCTCCTTGGTAAAAGAATCGCTAAATTCAAGAAATCCCCCCCCCCCCCCCCCCCTTCAGGCAACATCAAGTGCTCCATTTGATCAACAACAAGCTTAAACCTAAGTGGGCCCCACATGAGAGTGATGAGAGGATGATTTATCTTCTTTGTAATGCCATCTAGACCTTGTAAGATGTTTGTTGATGTGCATCTTTGACTATTTTCCATTGTCTTGGCATGGATTATAGCAAGGAATTGCTCCCTGCACCTCTATTGTTACTTGACTAAATGTACCTTAAGTAATAAAACTTTTAGCTTTACCTATTTCAAGGTTCTGCTATGTTGTTTTACTCCCAATGATGTTTTGTAATACTCTAGTGAAGCAGATTATGCTTGTGGATTGAAAACATGTGTTCGTCGCCTATTTTCTCTAAAATTATCTACCACCATGGAAAATGCAATTGCCCTCTGTGGTCTACAAAACACCACGTATTGCTTTTATGCTCTGTTATATGATTGGATGCTCGAGGAAAGGAAACTCTCAAGTTCATTGTTTGTAGTCTTCTGTACTTTTCTACACAATCCAGGAAGCTTGTGATGTACTATCTAAGGCTTCTATGATGCTTCAATGTAGCTAGGAATTGCATAAGCGCAAAACTTTTCCAGAAGTTGTCCTTATCTAGTGGTTGTTGTGCATCACGCAGTTAGTGTAAAGTTGGTCTTTGACTTACATATGCCGGATATCTTGTGGTACTCTTTGTACTAGCACAAGGATCCCATGTACTCTGATTTTTCATGAAAAGAGTTTCTACTATTTTAGACCGTTCTTGAATGAAAAAGATGATGTGAATGTGCCATTCATACTTTATAAGGATAGGATATATATTTTTTGTGTCGATGATGACATAAATAGAAAAGATCGGATGCCTCACTTACAAGACCCTCATTGCACAAGAATATGATGAAGTACTTTGCGCCACATTCTTCTTTTAGTATTAATATACAGTACATAAGATTTTATTAGCTTGACTACCAATCAATAGTTATGAGATTGTGTATATGAATCGATCAGGTATATAGTTATTGAAATGGGTTAAATCTCTGAAGGTTAACAATTAATTTCGTAAAAGAATCATGGGTTTATGATGGTTAATCAGCAAAGACATGAACATCAGTATTGATTTACCAGGGGAAACTTGTATGGTTTACATGAAGAAGATCTGGAAGTTTAATCTTTCATAACTATCTTTATGGATAAATGCCAGTTTAATCAAAATTTCTTTACAGGAATCGAACATTTATGAGAATCACATTTTTTCAATAAAGTGCTGACCACGTGCATTGATCGATCTCACTTTATGAGAAATTATTGTACATGTTTTCTTATTTGATCGGAGAGGAATTGTGGTGTGTTCATTCATGTCAATCGATTTATCTTTCGTATTGTGAAATGCTATTGCTAGTTTTGAAAAACAAGGCATTAACTAGCCTGCAAGTATTGATGTCATAATAGATTCAGTATTTAGCCTTGTGGTTATCCTTAAAAACAACACAAAATCTTGATTACTGAAAATCTTGTTGCTAACTAATAGAGAACGATATGATTTCTCTTTGCAAAAACCGATTGATTCTCTAAGTTTTCCAAAAAATCATTGTCATAATAATATAGAAATAATAGAAAGAACGTGGCTGATTTCGATACACTCTGACTTTGATTAGCACTCTGACTTTGATTAGCATAGGTCTGTACATTCCAACAAAATCAATAGCATATTAAGTTTTGAAGCTGAGACTTAAATGGGATTATGATCTGGATTAATAACCAATTGTATAGACTTAAATGGGATTATGATATGGATAAATAACCAATTGTAAAGCCACCTACACTCTGTAAAAGCTTCCCCCGCTCTGTGGGATTTGGGGGATCCCATGGGCACTAGTCCCCTTCTTTTGTATTTTTCCTTTATTTAATTCAAGTTCGGGAGAGTAGGCTAAGGCCGAACTTCCTTTATTAAAAAA
This sequence comes from Ceratopteris richardii, assembly GCA_020310875.1. NCBI lineage: Eukaryota > Viridiplantae > Streptophyta > Polypodiopsida > Polypodiales > Pteridaceae > Ceratopteris > Ceratopteris richardii. The sequence goes on along the minus strand of CM035423.1, from coordinate 152,512,667 downwards.
AAAACCAATTGTTTAGACTCTTTTATGTATAAAAGAAAACACATTGAGAAAATTACATCTATCTTGGAAATCGGGTTCCATAGAATACTGTAAGTTTGGCCTTTTGACGTGCAAAAACTTTTTGGGATCAATATAAATGTTGTGTGGATTCTTTTTGTTTTTGAGAGTACAATGAATTGGAAATACACACTCACACATCCAACCGCGTAAGGTAGAGACACACATCATCAGAGGCTCATGGACATATCCAGCCAAGACTTGAATTTAAAACTTCCTCCCATAGCTTCAAGACATCAGCCACTAGGCTATGTGGGCTCGAAAAATGTTGTGTGAATTCTGTATATACATGAGAATGAGGAGCTTTAAACATGTACACACAACGAGCTTTGTTGGAACAATTCGTTGTGCTTTCTCACGATTAACTACATTAAGTTGTACTATTTGCAAATTAATAAGCATAGATTAGTGGATTGAAAAAGTCTAATTTATGCATTGGCTAGAACCAATAAATCTTAGGAATGAAAACGTTTCAATAGAAATCAGTTCCTATCCGCATGTGTAACGATCATGTAATTTATTTTTTTTTTTAATTTTTTGAGAGTACAATGAATTGGAAATACACACTCACACACCTAACCTCATAAGGTAGAGGCACCCATCATGATAATCTCATGGACATGTCCAGCCAAAACTTGAACTCATGACTTCCTCGCATAGCTTCAAGGCGTATGTAGGCTCGCACTAAAAAAGTTTTCTCTTGCATTGTTTCTTGTAGAGGAATGGCGTCAACCAACTTCTAAAGAGATCAATCTAAAGTTACACTTCAAGTGAGAAGGCCTTGGTATGGATAACGTTTTCTATACTCATGAAGCCTCAAATTCTATATTGAAGAAGCCTCAGACGGAGGAGTCTAGTAAAGTGGAGTAAAAGAATCATCTTGGATTATTGCCGAGGATAGTAAAAATACTATGAGAAAAATGGGTTTGGGCTATGTTGGAATATTAAAAGTGATTAATGAAATAGTTATTCTGCAATAAGAATACAGAGTTTTGTACACTTTCTTAAAGTTTGGGAACCTTACAGAATTGAATAAATGGACACTGATAAGAATACACTTACATTCTTATTAATCCATAACAAAAACTATTAGTATTTCCTCACTTTTGTGAAGGTCGCTATGTGTGTATGGTTTTGAAGAGATATATTTTGGACTTAACTACTCTTTCTCACTTTGTACATGGTTGGAGGGCATAATAAAACCTTCACTAGGAATTACAATAAGTTAATTAGGAACGTTAATGGTTTACTTTGTCAATTAGTAATATTCATTTTGTGATACATGTCCAGATGTGAAGGGGATAACAATCGAGCATGATTGTTGTACCTGACATCCCTCTCAACATGTTTTGCCTTATAGACATCAATTTTTCGATTGGTTGGCAGGTACATTAAAGCAATTCTCTTCATCTTGAGAGGTCTAATAGCTGGTGAAATCCTTCGAGGAATTAGGATTTTACTTGAAGTGTAAGAGATTGGGTTTTCTTGTTTGATATAATGTTATACTTGAGTTTTAACAATATAATCCATCCTATCTTTGATCATATGAGTGTTGCTATTGTAATTTTGTTGAATTTTATTGTTATTTTATTTATTTTTATATCTGTTTTGATGTTTAGTTTTATTCATACCCCTTTGATCCAATGATTCATGATATTAGTCCATATCATAAACACGTGTGTTTTGAAGTGCATTGTATTTATGCATATGTGTGTGTTTAGTGTTTTCAGTTTCATTTTCTAACGTAGTTTACTTTAGTTTTCTAACCTAGTTTACTCAACATATTAGCTTCACCCGAAAATTGAATGTATTAACTTGGATTCATAAAAAACTCCATGTATTAGCTTAATCGTTTACTTAACGTATTAGCTAGTATAATGTTGTTTTCAACATTTATTGATAAGTTTTTGGGTTGCCATCTGGAGAAACTATATAAAAATTTGTTTCATTCAAGTAGAAAGGCAATGCTTTGACGCTGCTAACTTGGCATATACAATGGGCGATGAAGCTGATACCAATAGGTATTAGTGCTAAAGAAAACTAAACACATACATATTCATATTAGTAATGGTGCATTGCAGTCTCATATCAAAACAAATATAAAGTCTCTTCAACAACATGTTCAATCCAATAGAAAAACAAATGTCTTGGAAGTATCAGTATACTTCAAGTCTCCCTGGAATAATTGTTCACTCTTGTGTTTCATATATGGGCTCTTTCTATGGCACTCTCTTGCTATGGCTATCACCATCTCTCGCTCTCTAGTGTGAGGGGAGCTTCTATTTTGAATTGTTGTTTTGCAATGTGTGGCATGTCACTTAAAAACCAGTTCCATCCGAGCTCCTGTAGCCTAATGGTTTGACGCTTTGAGACTGAGGATACTCTCAAGCTGGTTCCATAGCCTAGCACTCCTCCGACATAAGAAGTCCTGAGTTCAAGACTTGACTTAACATAAGATGGGTGCCTCTACGAGGTAGAGTGTGAGTGTGTTTCCAATTCGTTGTACTCTCTCTAAAAAAAAGAAAAAACTAGTTCCGCTTATAGAGCTCAAGGTTTTGAGATCATTACATAGTGCGTATCACCTGCAATGTGTAGATAGGAGTTCTATCATCTCTTCTTCTTATGTCCGAGGAGTGCTAGGCTATGGAACCAGCTTGAGAGTATCCTCAGGCTGCAAGAGATAATCCATGGCGTTTTTGTCACTTATCATTTTGTGGGTGGTTGAACAGCTCTTACAGAAGCAGTTGCGACGGGGTCAACCATTTCGAATGTCTCTTCTACCATCTCTGACGTAGTTGCCCAAATGCGCACATACTTGAAAGGCAATATTTTTCTCACAGTCTGTATGAACAGCACTTCCATCTTTTGAAATAATTTACACTCCGCGGAGACGATGAATTCGTGCTGGACATGGACAAGTTCATATAGAGGTTCACGCCAGCTACAGCAGCAATCGGCCTGCTGTAAAGCGAGGCTCGATTGCTGTATGCAGCTGCAATGAGTCAGGTCAAGAAAGTCCTCACTCTCCTCCTCTTCTCTCTCGTTTGCGTCCTCGCCCTTCTTTCCGGCTGCTCGAATGGCTACAGGATCCATCGAAACCTGTTAACAGCTCCGCCATCCTACTACCAGGTACAATATTCTGTATGTCATTCTCATTGTACATTCTTTGTATGTGATCTGTTCCGTCTCTCTTTTTGGGATGCAAAGCGAAACAGAATCCATGAGGCTTAAGCTTCCCGGGCGGGCGCACTCTGCGTGCTTTGATATACTCCATTACGATCTGATAACATCTTAGTTGCTCACCATGTTGCATGTGCCATCCGGCAGTCCCTTGAGAGGAAGGTCAAACCTGAGTTTTAGTATGTTGAGGGCATTCATCCCTCTGTTCAGGGCATTCACCCCTCATGCCCACGTCCCAAGGGCAGATGGTTGAGCTTTGGGTTCTTGAGGTCGAGATCTAGGGTTCAAGCCCCGGGTTGAACATGTATGGGTTTGGCCAATCAATCTAGTTGTAATGTAGTAATCTTGTTTAACTCTTGCTTTGTGGGATACGGGGGATCCCGTGAGTACTTTGCCTATTCATTTGTACAATTGCACTTTCAAAGTTAAAGCTCGGGGGAGTAGGTTTCAATTGAACCTCCATTTTAAACAATTCTAACTCTTCTCTAGCCCTTGCTTTGTGGGATACGGGGGATCCCATGAGTACTTTGCCTATTCATTTGAACAGTTGCACTTTCAAAGTTAAAGCTCGGGGGAGTAGACTTCTATTGAACCTCCATTTTCAAAAATTTTAGCTCTTCTCGCGCTTTTTTTTCATGCAGGTTCCCTATTCACTTGTACACTTGTGCTTTCAAAGTTAAAGGTCGGGGAGAGTAGGCTTTAGTTGAACCTCCATTTTTTAAAATTCTAACTCTTCTCGCTCTTTTTTTTTTTGTGCAGGTTCCCAATGGATGTGAAGATAACCCCCCACGGCTGAAGGGTGGTAGAGATAGTCCCCCATCCATAGATCCTTAAGTTGATTGAAGTTGTTTTTGTTTCATTTCGAAAGAAGACTCAATTCCTATCATCGAATCACTATGTAAGAGAAAGCAAATTCGTCTCTCTTTGGGGTTCTCTCCTCTTTTGTTGATGATGACACTACAGCAGATCGGCCGTATACAGAGGCTTTTACCGAGGGAAATGAACGCGCATATTTTTGCCTTGACATCGGTGTAGGTATTGATATGCGAGTCGGTATTAGAACGCCCATATGGGTGTCGGTATAAGCATCGGAATGGGCATCGGTATAAACATCAGTATTATCGATACCTCTGCTGGGTGTATCGTCGTGTATACCGGCGCTCGCTGGGTGTATCGACGCTTATTCTGATGACATTATTGGGAGTACCATCACTTATACCAACGACCATATCTGCAAAATTTTTTTGGGCAGAGTGTGTTGTCTTTTGCTACAACAACATTACCATGATGTTGCTTAGCAAAAGACAATACACTTTGCCAAAAAAAACCGAGTACATGTGATGTGTACTCTAATGTCAACCGAAATATGATTTCATAAAATAGAATATCATTGGACACAAAAGAGATAACAGAATGAACCATGAACCATGTACAAAAAGAGTTATATATTTCATAAATGAAGCATGTACAAGAGTGTGACAAACCACTATCATATAGTGGCAAAGCAATGCATTGCCATATAAAAATCAAATACAAAATTTTGGTGTACCACTGCTATACACATGTAAAGAATGTTCCATATCAACAGTCTTGCAACAAAGAACATTAACGAAATGAGATAAATTCACATGAAATTTACAAACAACAAGTAAAAACCAAGTTTATAAATTAATCACCTCATTGCAAACGCTCCCATCAAACGACAGCACCGCATCCCTCTAAGTCCTCCAATAGTGCAGTCAATCCATGAAAATATCCATAAGCCTCCTCCATTCGTGTTGGAGGACGACCCATTGCTAGCTCCTGCAACAAATATACAAAACTTTAGACGAGCATACATGAGAAACTTAACACAAAAAAATTCAATAAATCAAATGGTACTTACAAAAGTGTGACACATCGTGTCATATCCGCCGCTGCCCAAGTGTGACGATCCAATCGTATCTAAACGGTTGGCTACGATATCTCACTATTGGTGATATCGGTCAGGAGTCTGCTGGTGCTTGTCGCGAATCATATCCCACTCCTCATTATCTAACCATACAGGCTTTGGTAAGCCTGCTCTGAAAGCATCACGAGCCGCAGATCGTCGATGGGACATAACTTGATGTGCGGTGTGCAGAATCCACTCTGAACTGACAAGAGGTTGTCCGTCGGCTGGTCGGAACTCCTGATAAATCATCTGTGTGATATAATTCTTCTGATCTCTATCTTGTTCACTTCATTTCAACATGATAGAGTGTCCAAACTGTATGGATCAAAGCTCTCGTATACGTGCATGCATTGGTTTGCTAGCCGCATCGATCATCGGAGCTCCATCTTGGATACTATACACCTTGGAGTTCTCATGGTCATGAGCATCCCAAGGTGTACATGGTGTTCCACGTGGTGTACCGCCTGTGGTACCTACATTTGAGGTACTCGTCCTAGGAGTAGAAGCAGGTGACACAACATCCGTCGCACTGCCTCCACAATAGCCGTCTCCTCCAAACCTACCTGTAGATCCACTCCTACAAACTCCTGCTCTAGAGCATGACCTCGATCTACGAGACGGGCTACAACCTGTATCACGCTAAGGTGTCGAACGCACATGTCTACTACTAGAGCCAGTAGGGGATGATTGAAAAGATGGTCGTGGTGGAGTCATAAAGCTAGGAGACATACCTCCTGAGGGAGTAGCACCACCCGCAGGAGTGACACCGACGGGAGTGACACCGGCGAGAGTGAGGACAACAGGAGTGAGGCCTAGAGAAGTGAGGCCGACATGAGTGAGGCTGCCAAGAGTGAGGCTGGGAGGAGTGCTACCACGAGTGATCCAATACTGTGACAGAGCGACCATATACGTGGGAGGTACCTGAGAGATAAACTCTAAGAACTGCTCCTCTGTCATGGAATATGGAGTGACTCGAGGAATGTCTCCCATCGTGCTCTGTAACAAAAGAACTCAAATAATTAGCATGTGATAATGAAGGTAATATAGAGAAATGATAGTGTACAAAAAAACCTAGCAAAAAAAATAAACAAAAATTAGTACGTACAAGTGTTTGATTCAAAAATCCTCTAGTCTAGCATCCTCTTGGAGATCCGATGCACTGAGAATATCTATCTCTATATTGATGACTTCTAAATCTCTTGCTATGCTGGTTTCTTCCTGATCATCGTCTATTGCTTCGTCTTCTAAAACAATGACCTCTTCTTAAATGACCTCTTCTTCTCGAACAATGATCTCTTCCTCCTCGACTATCGAATGAATCTCTGAGTCCACTATAGATGGACTTTCTTCTACATCTATGTTCTCATAAATTTGTCTACTACGTGGGGCGACTTCTAAAATAAATAGCCACTCTAGTTCTTTTTAATATGGTATAAAAACAACTTGCTCACAGTGTTTGCGAAGTACAAATGTATCCCTTTCATCCGTCCATAATTTTGTGGAGTCGACTTGAAGCAAGCCGCTTTCATTCCACCTCACTGTTGCGTTTCTTCCAGAGGTGACCACTTTGAATCATTTCACATAAAAAACAAAGTAATCAAAGTTCCTAAAAGATAGTTTCAAGATATCTTGAATCACACCATAATAATCTAGCTGGCCTTTTTGAGCATTATCATCTCTTGCACTCGCTCTACTTTTTTGCAAAAGTTCACCATCACCCCACTATCAAAAATAGACCTATTTTTATCGATTCGTACGATCCAAAAGTGTGGTCCATGAGACCATGGTGCACTGTATTAAAATGATATTAGTAAATAAAGTTATTTTGATACAACAATAAACGTTTATTTCAAATCCACTTACCTGAACAATTCACTGACACTACTATCTGACCATCCATAAATGGATTGCACATTGAGCCTCGCGAGTGACACACATACAAATATCTTTGCTCCATTGTAAAGTGGTAAATGAGCTAGTATTCACATGTTTTCATATTCTTCATCGACTTCTCATCATGGAGATTCTGCTGTGTCCATGAAACTCTCGACATCTTCTCTACCATCATGATCTTCGTCCATCTCATAAAATGCTTCGAGCATCTCTTCCATATGTTCATTCCATGTAATGCTATTAGTACTTGCTTGTACGTCTAAGTCCTTTTTTGTTCTCTTTTGTCCACGAGAGGTTACCGGTGCAATGTCGTTTGGGTCCATCTCCTCACCTGGGGGACCATGTGAATGGTAGCGTAGGTTTTTTAGTCCACTTTTATCAAAGGATCCATACTCTCTAACATGTGCAGTACAAATCCATCATTTTTGATAAAATTGATACTTGCACTAACTGCAAGGACATGCCATTCTCTCCTCCGGATCCAAACTAGCTATCTGATACAATATAGATATTTTAGAGCATTTGTTTTTTTTATTAAACCTAAAAATCATACTCTTAAATACTTAAACCTGAAATACTAAAACCTAAATACTTAAACACCTAATTAAACTTAATACCCTAATCCTAAAACCCTAATCTATATAATTATCCTATTATATAAATATATTTATTTATTTATATATTCAAATATTTTTTAATTTAATTCTATTTATATATATTTAGTTAAATTATTTAAAATACTAATTCTTTCTATATTTATTTATCTATATAATTATAATATTTTTATATATTTTTTTTTTCTTAATTTTTTTTCTATATTTTCTCTTTATATAAATTTAATTGACTTATATGTATGCCTAAACCTATAAACCCTAATCATAAAGATCTAAACCTAAAATATGTATATTTTTGTATGCATGTCTATATACATGTATATATGTATTATATGTGTATGTGTATGTGTGTATATATGTTATGTAGGTGTTTAAACCCTAAAACCCTAATCAGAAAGACTTAGACCTAAAACATGTATATATGTGTATGCATGCGTATATATATGTGTATGTGTATATATATGTGTATATAGATAGGTGTATAATTATATGTGTGTATGTGTATGTGTATGTGTATGTATATTTACTCTGATTAAAATGATTAAAATTAAACCTATTTTTATAGATTTAATCTTATATATTAAATTTATTTATTTAAAACAGTAGTTCTTATCATATTTATTTATCTATATAATTATCCTATTTTATATATTTATTAATTTATATATTCAGATTTTTTTCTTAATTAATCCTATTTTTATATATTTAATTATATATATTTAATCAAATTATTTAAAACACTAGTTCTTTTTACATTTATTTATCTATATAATTATACTATTATATATATATATATATATTTATTTATATACTCAAATTTTTTTCCTTAATTTTTTCCAAAGTTTCTCTTTATATAAATTTAATTGACTTATATGTATGCCTAAAACCTAGAACCCCAATCTTAAAGATCTAAACCTAAAATATATATATTTCTGTATGCATGTGTATATACATGTATATATGTATTATATGTGTATGTGTATGTGTGTATATATGTTATGTAGGTGTTAAAACCCTAAAACCCTAATCAAAATGACCTTGACCTAAAACATGTATATATGTGTATGCATGTGTATATATATGTGTATGTGTATATATATGTGTACATAGATAGGTGTATAAGTATATGTGTTTATGTGCATGTGTATATATATTCACTCTCATTAAAATGATTAAAATTAAACCTATTTTTATATATTTAATCATATATATTTAATTAATTTATTTAAAAAACTATTTCTTATCATATTTATTTATCTATATAATTATCCTATTTTATATATATATTTATTTATTTATATATTCAGATTTTTTTCTTAATTAATCCTATTTTAATATATTTAATTATATATATTTAATTAAATTATTTAAAACACTAGTTCTTTTTATATTTATTCATCTATATAATTATCCTATTTTATATATAAATTTATTTATATATTCAGATTTTTTTTAATTATTTTCTATAGTTTCTCTTTATATAAATTTAATTGAGTTATATGTATGCCTAAACCTAAAACCCTAATCTTAAAGATCTAGACCTACAATATGTATATTTCTCTATGCATGTGTATATACATGTATATATGTATTATATGTGTATGTGTATGTGTGTATAAATGTTATGTAGGTGTTAAAACCCTAAAACCCTAATCACAAAGACTTAGACTTAAACTTGAAATACTAAAACCTAAAGACTTAAACCTGAAATACTTAAACCTAAATACTTAAACACGTAATAAAACCTAAACCCCTAATTCTAAAACCCTAATCCTATTTTATATATATGTTTATTTATATATTCTGATTTTTTTCTTATTTTTTTCTATATTTTTTCTTAATATAAATGTAATTGAATTATATGTATGTCTAAACCCTAAAACCCTAATCTTAAATATCTAGACTCAAAATATGTATATTTGTGTATGCATGTGTATATACATGTATATATGTATTATATGTGTATGTGTATGTGTGCATATATGCTATGCATGTGTAAAAACCCTAAAACGCTAATCGGAAAGATCTAGACCTAAAACATGTGTGTATGTGTATGCATGTGTATATATATGTGTATGTGTATAAGTATATGTGTATGTATGTGTAAAGAGCCTAAAAACCCTAATCCTATTTTTATATATTTGATGTAAAAAAAAACTTTAAAATCAAAATTTAATATATTTAATTAAAACACTAGCTTATGTGTGTGTGTGTGTGTGTATATGTGTGCATGTGTGTATGTATGTGTGTGTGTGAATGTATGAATGTGTGTATATGTGTATGTGTGTCTATGTATGCATGTGTGAGTATGTGTATGTGTGTGTATGTATGCATGTGTGTGTATGCATTCATGTGTGTGTTTGTGCATGCATGTGTGTATGTATGTGTGTGTGTGCGTGTGAGTGTATGCATGCATGCGTGTATATGTGTGTGTATGTATGCATGCATGTGTGTATATGTGTGTATGTATGCATGTGTGTACATATGTGTGTGTATGTATGCATGTGTGTACATGTGTGTGTGTGTATGTATGCATGTGTGTATATGTGTATCTGTGTGTATGTATGCATGCATGTGTGTATGTATGCATGCATGTGTGTATGTATGCATGCATGTGTGTATGTATGTGTATATGTGTGTGTGTGTGTATGTATGTGTGTATGCATGTGTGTGTATGTATGCATGTGTATATGTGTAAATGTGTGTATATATGTGTATGTATGCATGTGTATATGTGTGTATGTATGCATGTGTGTACATATGTGTGTGTATGTATACATGTGTGTACATGTGTGTGTATGTATACATGTGTTTATATGTGTATATGTGTGTATGTATGCATGCATGTGTGTATATGTGTATGTGTGTGTATGTATGCATGCATGTGTGTATATGTGTGTATGTATGTGTGTATGCATATGTGTATATGTGTGTGTGTGTATGTATGTATGTATGCATGTGTGTGTGTATGTATGCATGTGTGTATATTTGTGTATGTGTGTATGCATGCATGTGTGTGTATGTATGCCTGCATGTGTGTATATGTGTATGTATATGTGTGTATATGTGTGTGTGGATGTGTGTGTGTATGTATGTGTGTATGCATGTGTGTGTATGTGTCTGTATGCATATGTGTATATATGTGTGTGTGTGTATGTATGTGTGTATGCATGTGTGTGTATGTACGCATGTGTGTATATTTGTATGTGTGTGTATGCATACATGTGTGTATATGTGTGTGTATGTAAGCATGCATGTGTGTATATGTGTGTGTATGTAAGCACGCATGTGTGTACATGTATGTGTGTATGTATGCATGTGTAGATGTGTAGATGTGTATGTGTGTATGTGAGTGTGTGTATGTATGCTGTATCTTCCTATCTCTATCTTCCTCTCTTTCATCTCTCTTTATCTCTCACTCTCTATTTATCTCTCTATCTCTCTCTCTCTCTCTTCTCTATCTATCTCTCTCTCATCTCTCTCTCTCTCTCTCTCCCTCTCTCTCTCCCTCTCTCTCTCTCCCCCCTCTCTCTCTATCAATAGAGAATAAAACAATCACTTACAAGTATGTCCCTCTTTTGGATCGTTGTCGTCAAAGCGTAATGTATGTGGTCTATCATCGAATTCCAAAGAATCGACACCAAAGAACTTCTGCAAAATCAAAGAGAAGAGAAATTATAAGACCTAAAGCGTAGAGAAAGACACTTACCAAGATGTGAGATCTAAACAGAGAGGGAGTGTGTGTGTGTGTAGAGAGAGAGATCTCTATGTGTGTGTGTGTGCACAAGACAATGTAGGTTGCAATTCGATTCATGCACCCAAGTTTGACAGAAGACAACCAGTACTCAAACACGTGCAAAAATGTTTAGTTTTGCTCTCGGGTTCCCGGTATGTTTAAAACATGGCCTTGGTATGGGCATCGATATGGGCATTGGTAACTTCTAGTAAATTACCGATCCTTATACTGATGCTCATATTGACGCCCATACTGATGCCCATACCGACGCTTATACGGGCGGTCGCGGCACACCCCGATGATCCGTTTTAAATGGTCTTACCAATGGTCACTTGACTATCGGTATCTTTAAGTGGACTTTTCCAATGTTTATACCGACGCCGAGAGTGATCATCGGTATAGGCAGCATCGGTATGCCCCTCATATGTTGTAGTATGAGAAACCCAAAAAAAAATTTTAATTCTGCATAGTGTCAATAAGAATCCATTGTGATGGTTTCACTGAAATGGAAGTAATTTATGATCCATTCTATTACAAATAGACTTGAATAATGTGTGTTACTCTCTTCCCATTATATATACCCTAATGTACTCTAAAAATACCAATGATATACTTTAAAAATAGTAATGATCTTGAATAGTCTAGTGTGAACATGTGGCCATCATACAACACGTATTTCCATTACTACCAAAGTAGTTCCCATTACTACCAAAGTACCTTAAGGTATCCCCCGAGCTTGGGACCTTGGCTAGCCGGCCCATGTCCCTCACACACATGAACTGATCCCTATGGATCAAATAGATTGATCCCTATGGATCAATGTCTGACACTCTCTCCCCCTTCTAAAGATCATTGTCCTCAATGATCAATGAGGAAAAGTACTTGCGAACCAAAGCTTTTGATTCCCAAGTCAAGTCAGTAAGTGGTAATCCTCTCGAGGCTACTAGATACTCCTAGATGACAAGATTCTGCAATCACTTCTGTCTCCGATCTAATATCCTATCTAGAGAATGATTCATGCTATTACTTTCTTGCAAAGGAACAATACCTTCTATTAGATTATCCTCCCTGGAAATATACTTTCGATATTTACTAACATGAAATACTAGATGAAATTTACAATCTAGAGGAAGCTCTAATCAATATGCAACTTTACTTAGCTTTTTAATTATCTTCCAACGTCCACAAAACCTTTGTGATAGCTTACTACACTTACCTATGGAGAGTGAAGTAGATCTAGCTGGCACTTGAAGAAGGACTTTGTCTCCCTCCTCAAAGGATCTAGGAGATCTCTTCCTATCAACTTACTCTTTAGCTCTACCAGCTACTTACTGCATCTTGGCTTTATCTATTTCTAAATTTTCTTGGATGTTCGCTAGGAACTCCGAAGCACTAGGACATTTCTTTGGCATGCCTATGGTACTGGAAGCATTAGGATTCATGCCATAGCTCATCTCAAAAGGAGACATACCCGTCACCTTGTGAGGTCTATTGTTATAAGCAAACTCAACTAGTGGCAAATAGCTATCCCAATATGTTTATCTTTTAGACATATATGCCCTCAACATGTCCTCTAAAATTTGGTGGACCCTCTCGGTCTGACCATCTATCTGGGGATGATCACCACTACTCATCTTTAATGACACCTTCAATTTGTCAAATACAAACTTCCAGAAGTTTCATGTAAATCTGACATCCCTATCTGAAAATATGGATGTGAGAAACCCATGCAATCTGAAAACATGCTGGATAAACAACGCCGCTACCTATGGATCAAATGAATTGATCCCTATAGATCAATGATCTCTATGGATCAACTAGACTGATCCCTATGGATCAATGTTTGACACTCTCATCCTGTGTGGAGTTTCTCTCGTCTCATGCATGGGTATGAACTGATGCCTATGGACCAAAGTCATGATCCCTATGGATCATCAATCTGTCTACCACAACTAGGATAGTATCCCACTTCCTTTGGGTCCACGATAACCCGACTATGAAGTCCATGGATACACTCTCCCAGTTGTGATCTAGAATTTGTAAAGGATACAAAGGACCTGGTGTCTTTACCCTTTTTGCTTTGTTGACTTGACACATAAAGCCTGTTAAACAAAAGTGTGGACATCTCTGGCTATCCAGGCCACCAAAATATTCTTCTACCAAGCTGTATTGTCTTATCAACACCTAGATGTCCTACACAAGGCACATCATAGTTATCATGCATGACTTTTCTTCTCAAATCCTAGGAATTTGATACACAAAAATTTCCTTTCGGTCTAACTATTCCATTCTCCTTTGAGAAACTCGAACACGGAATGGACTTGTTCGCTCTGCTAGGGGAAGAAACATCTAGAATTATCCCATCTCTTATAATAGAGTTATCACTAATGGCTCAAAAAAATGTGCATCTTCCACCTGTGCTTCTTTTATCTCTTGAAGCAATCAGATTTCTAGAACTATAAAGCTCATTTGATACATTATCCGAGGTAATGCATCAACAACTATATTTTCTTTTCTCTTATATATAGAATTTCCATTTGAAACTCATGCATGAGCTCAACCCAATGAGCCTGATTGCCTCAAAGATCTTGGTGAATACAAAAAATACTCAAGTGTATGGTGACCTCTGTATACCTTAAACTGTTGGTGCAAATACCAAGCCTACACACTTGGCTAGATATAAAGACTTTATGTGCAAATACTTGAAGACCCATGAGAACCATTGCTATGGATTCTCTACCTTTTAGCACTTCTAAAAGTCTATTTGACATAGATGAATATTTTTAGCTACAACTAAACTCATGGAGTTTATTAGATGTAAAAGCTATGACTTTATTTGTGGAGAATATCTCCTAGATTAGATTATCACTTTTTTAGAGAAAGCCAGTCAAGACTTCAAATTCAAAATTCAAATGAATCATCTATAAAAGATGAATGTAAAACCCACGGGATAGGAGAGTCCATATTCGAATCCTTGTTGATATCATTGAAGAAGAGTGTGGCTTACTTCATAGCCTACACCTCTGAGTATCATCATGTACAACATTGTTTCATAATACAATAGATCATTCATTATATCTACTGGTTTCTCTATCATTATCACTTATAATAGTCATTTTGTATTGCTCATATCTCATTCATTTCTCTACCATTTTCAATGTTCTATAGCTTGTTGGTATCAACTCTAAGTCCTCTACATGATATCAAAGTTTCAAGACTTTCTATCAAGCGGATTGAGAGAAAAGTGCATTGAGGTGATCACTGGTCAAACTCTGAAGATGTCCTAAAAAATCGGGGGTAATGATTTGATTGCTAAATTGATTGCTCTATGTATAGTACATCATTTCAAGTGATTCCACTTGGAATCATTAGTGCATTAAGATAATTTAATATCTCCAAAAGTAATTTTTCTAATTCCTACTGTACTAGAAGCACTGAGCTTAACAAGCAACAGGTGTGTGAACAAAACTAGAAGGTTTTCATTGATTCTTGAACTTGGAAGTAGTCTGTCTTGAATCAATCATTTCTCACATCATTTCTAAAGTACATAGGCACTTGTTTAGTGTCGTTCGAAAGCTAAGAGGGTCTACAACTCAACTCTCAAGCAAAAGAGGGCTGATGTAAAGCAGGGATTAGCATCACGTACTCATTTCTTGGAGTGTCCATCCATCTTTCCCAATAGTGTATACGTTAAAGTCTATAGAATGAAAATAGTGTCTCTAGACTTTAAATGAATACACCACTGCATACAACTCCTGTTCATGCACTCGCCTGCCATCTTGGCTCAAAACTATCCCTATGGCTTATGTCACTAGCATCTGTCTCTAACTCAAAGAGTTTTTGTGAATCTATCACTTTGAGTTTCAAAGCCTCTGAAATAGCTTGTTTTAAAGTATCAAAACTATCGTGCTGCTCTTGCTTCCATGCAAATGGAACTTTTCCTTGAAGCAAGTTCATCATAGGTGCTAATATCAACGAATAAGAAGATATGAATCTCCGATAGAAATCTGAAAGTCCTTGAAATGATTGTAACGATCCCTCATCCTGAGGAATAGGCCAAAATAATGCTGAGGAATATTCCTAGAAATGATTGTAACTGCCCGTCAGTAGATAATCTATCCTCAAAAGAAAGAGCTGAGTCTTCTCTAGATTAACTATGTATTATCATGATCTCTTACTCTAATCTCATGGTAGCCACTTATGAAATCTATTTTACTAAAAGATCAGCACTCCTAGGCATAGGATATCCATGTCTAAGAGTAATCTTATTGAGTGCTTTGTGGTCGACACACATCCTATAAGATCCTTCTTTCTTCTTCACTAGAAGAACTGGTGCTGCAAATGGTGAATAGCTAGGCCTAATCAGCCCTTTTCTATAATTCTTTCAAGGACAAATCTTGGAATTCTGCTCTCACTTTCGCTGAAAGTGCTCAGACATTCCAACTAGAGTCTCCATGACTACATGAATCCATCATACAAAAGTACGAATACACAAAGTAAAGAAAATAAATAAACTCACAATCAATTTTAAGCAACTTGGTATCTTTTACTAATCACATCTCTTGGAGATCTAATTCTCCACATATCAGTAGTCGCCTCCTCTCATGCTCACTTGATCACTTTACTTGGATGCACTATAAATAGAAACATCAAACTTGCTTCACAGCTACTTCCATTTGGAACTAACTTTCTTACTTGTAGACCTTGCACTTTTGTATAATCACTCCCTACTAGAGACAACCTTGCCTTGTTTAATAAATGCAAACCTTGCATTGTTGTGTAATCACTCTTTACTAAGAAGCCATGACCACAACCTTACTTTGTTTACTTACTCTAAACCGTGCCTGGGTATATAACCTCGTCTCACTCCCTACTAGGGACTTAGACCATAGCCTTGCCTTGCTTAATCTTTGCAAACCTTGGCTTTCTATATATGTTGGCCACTCTTGAGTATTTGTCCCACAAACTTGCCTTGTTTGCTCTCTGCAAACCTTGCGTTTCTGTTTATCTTGGCCTCTAGAGTTCTTGGTTATAGACTTGCCTTACTTATGTAATGAAAATGAGTCCACCTAGGATCTCTATTCTTCATTCTTAGGTAGATGGATAGATGGGACTACCTCATCGGAACATATTAAACTGTAATGGAGTCAAGATATGATTCTTTTTTCAAAACTAGAAACTTTAAAGTCTGTCTCAACTTCCAAATCTAAGAAGTTCTTACATGAAATTTCTTTTACTATTTCTAATTGTGGCATTCTAATCAAAATTCATTTGCCCTTTTTTTATTCCACAAATCGGAAGTCTATACTTCATGTGAAATAAACTCCTTTGTTCTATACACATAGACATGTGCACTAGAACTCATAACTATGTACTTATAGTAACTACTTATGAACTAATTACTTAATTTATAAGCATCCTAAACTTTTTGGTGTTCTTAGAGTTCTCTTCTAAGGTGTCAAAGTACCTTGAGACTCCTTACCTCTAAGGTTCTAACTCATGAGAACCTAGTAAAAGTAGCCCTTGTCTCAATTTGTCCTTTTTGCAAAAGGGACAATTATTTTCACTTGAAAAGTGCATTACTTTACATTTTTAAATCTTGACTTTATTCCTTTTGATCAAAATGCCACTTGCATTCTTCTAGATCATGGAATCTTTGAGAATGAACTATCCTCTATTCTAGATTCTAATTAGATATCCTAGAGTTCTTAGCTACAAACTACTAAGTTACTTATTCTAATGACCTTGGCAAAATTTTTCCTTGTCATAAGACCTCCCTTGGACTTATACCTGAATAAATTTCTCCATTCAATGATATCTACTAGATATCGACAAGCTTATATGATTCCTTGTTCAGAATGCTACTCATCACTCATCTTGATCATTCTATAGTTTGAATATTCTATGTAATATACTCAAAAGAAGTAAGTGGTAGTGGATAATAAACAAACTACAAGCCTTTGCTCAATGGAACATGAAGAAATAAGAAACTTTTAGTATGTTCTATATGCTTGGATGCATATGACAAGCCATTTCCATGATAATAGTGCCGACAAGCACAATCTATCTACAAATAGACCAAAAGGGGATTACACACCTTGAAAAATTTCACAATGCCGACAAGCACAATATAACTATAAGTAGACCAAAAGGGGATACACACCCTGACAAATTTATATTTTTCTCCTTGCTAACCTGCAAGAAAATACTTAACTATCCTTACAAGAAGAATACATGCACCACACAATACGAGTCTATGTCATGACTATGCATATACTCTATGTACTATGCAAAACTTGCATGCCCTATATGCAATATGATGCAAAAAGAGAGCAATGATGCATATAAATTGACCAAAGACTTATCTGGAGATCCAAAAAGTAATTTGCAGGTGTGTGCAAGTGTTGAAGATGGTCCACACTCCATTAGAATAGCTTTCCAAATCGCTTCCAATAGGTTGTACTTCAAAACAATGCTTGAAAGAGGGTTGTTGAAGATGAATGGGCAAACTCCAAGCTTTGGAGAGAAGGGAAAGTAAAACCAAAATATGGCATGCATCCACTCTTTGGAAAAAGCTCTGAGAAGCCTATCCATAGCAAGAAAAGTCTCCAAATTTGGAGGAGATATGCCCAAGCTATGGCTAAAGAAGTGAATATAAGAGGTATAAATTGGCTAATTCATAAAGCTTTGAGATAGATCGTATGGCTTCAAAAAAACGAAATCTTCCTTCATCATTTCCTTCATCATGTACAAACGCGTGGTGTTTCTACTTTAATCCCACATGCATGGTTCTAACAGTGAGGGCTATATGTAGACCAGTGCTGAAGAGCAAAGAATGAAGTAAGTAAAAAGAAGCTCTTTGCTCTATCAAGGCTTGCCTCTGCACGGGGGTAGCGCTCTCATTGTTGTTACATTCATAAGTTCGAAAAAAAAACAAGTCTGTCCTCTAGCTCACAAGTAGAGATTTTTCCCTGCTTGCGCAGTAATAGGATTTTTGGAGAACCTTGATATACTTGGCCTGTGCTGAGTGCTATCAATGAGATGTCATCCTGCCTCGCGTGATCTTCTCAGCACGTGCGCAATGAGTTCTTCTGAGCGTGGATGCCTTATTGTCCTCTGCGCTCTGAACTTGCGCTCGTACACTATAGGAGGGGTTTTTATGGGTTGGCTTCTAGAACACTTCTATCTCCTACAGGCGGCCGTCGACGAGAAAAACTCCTCAACTTCTGGAAGAGCACAAATGTGAATAGAAAAGCTTTCACGAAGATGACAAACATGGCCCAAAGAAAAACCACGATCTTGCATGCTCTGATACCAAGTGTTAGAAAGAGACTTGAATGATGTGTGTGTGAATCTCTAAAGAGACTTGAATGATGTGTATGCGAATCTCCTCCCATCCATATATACCCTCTTGTACTCTAAAAATAACAATGGTATACTCTAAAAATAGTAATGATCTGGAATAGTCTAGTGTGAACATGTGGTCATCATGCAAAACATTCCCATTACTACCAAAGTAGTTTCCATTACTACAAGAGTACCTTAGGGTATCCTCTGAGCTTGGGATCTTGGCTAGCTGGCCCTTGTCCCTCACACACATGAACTGATCCCTGTGGATCAAAAAGACTGATCCGTGTGGATCAATGCATGACACTAGTGTTGGAAACTGCTTGAATGATGTGTCTCCTCCCATCCATATATACCCTCTTGTACTCTAAAAATAGCAATGGTATTGTCTAAAAATAATAATGATCTCGAATAGTCTAGTGTGAACATGTGGCCATCATGCCACACTTATTCCCATTACTACCAAAGTACCTTAGGGTATCACTCGAGCTTGGGACCTTGGCTAGTTGGCCCTTGTCCCTCACACACATGAACTAATCCCTGTGAATCAAATAGACAGATCTGTGTGGATCAATGTCTAAAACTTTCATTGCTTTTTCTCCAAACGTTTGATTCTTAAGGGATGTTGTGCTATGAGTGTCTCCAAATGTTGTGGACATCTTTATTACAGAAATTCATGGAGTCGTCTTTCCTTATAATGTAGTGGACCCTCTTAATTTTTCGCTTATAAAGAGGATTTCAATTACCGTAAGAAAATGGATGGACTTGCGAAGATGAGTTGAGAGTAGATCTATTTTTTCTCTATGGTGTGGTTCTCTATGGATCTTTCGAGGTGTGGTTCTCTATGGATCTTTCGATAGCCATTCTAAGGAAAAATGTTCACGTTGGAACGAAGAATTGAGTGGTACAAAATAGTGTCGAATACCAGGATCTTTAAGCCCTACATAGTTATATAGGCAAGATGTCAATTATAAGTAGGAATATAAAGAATATTTTTTAAACAACTATAGGTTTAAAATTTTAATCATATTATATGAACCTTTTTGGATAAATCCTAGGGTCTTCTCTGGCGTTGTTTCTTGTAGAAGAATGGCTTCCGCCATTTTTTAAAGAGATCATTCTAAAGTTATACTTCAAGTAAGAAGGGCTTGGTATGGATAACGTTTTCTATATTCAGGAGGCCTCAAATTCTATATTGAAGAAGCCTCAGACGGAGGAGTCTAGTAAAGTGGAGTAAAAGAATCATCTTGTATTATTTCCGAGGATAGTAAAAATTCCATGGTTTGGGCTATATTGGAACATTAAAAGTGATTTATGGAATAGTTATTTTGCAATAAGAATACAGAATTTTGTACACTTTCTTAAAGTTTGGAATTGAATGAGTGGACACTTATGAGAATACACTTACATTCTTACTCATCATATTTAGTTTGGATGGTTGATCATTTAAGCATACATATGAACATGTGTATTTTGAAGTGCACGGTATATATGTTTATCTGTGCGTGTGTTTATAAACACATACATAGATACAATGCACTTTAAAAAACACACATTCATATTAGTAATTGTGCATTTCAGTCTCATATCAAAATAAATATAAAGTCTCTTCAACACCATTTTCAATCCAATATAAAAACAAATGTCTTGGACGTATGTGTATACTTCAAGTCTCCCTAGAATAATTGTTCACTATTGTCTTTCACATATGGGCTCTTTCACAACATATGTGGGCAATTTCTATGGCCTTCTCGTGCTATCGCTATCACTATCATACATACATATGAACATCTGTGTTTTGAAGTGCATTGTATATATGTTGATGTGTGTGTGTGTTTATACACACATACATACATACAATGCACTTTAAAAAATACACATTCATATTAGTAACGATGCATTTCAGTCTCATGTCATAAAAAATATAAAGTATCTTCAACACCATGTTCAATCCAATAGAAAAACAAATGTCTTGGAAGTATGTGTATATTGCAAGTCTTCTAGAATAATTGTTCACTGTTGTGTTTCACATATGGGCTCTTTCTATGGCCCTCTCTTGCTATTGCTATCACTATCTCTCGCTCTCTAGTGTGGGGGGAGCTTCTACTTTGAATTCTTGTTTTACAATTGTGGCATGTCACTTAAAAACTAGTTCCATTCGAGCCCGTGTAACCTAATGGTTTGACACCTTCTGTCTCTGGGGGGTAGTCCTGAGTTCAAGACTTGGCTGGACATAAGATGGGTGCCTCTACCTTACAAAGTTGGGTGTGTGAGTGTGTTTCCAATTCATTGTACTCTCCCTCTAAAAACAAAACTAGTTCTGCTTATAGAGCTCAAGGTTTTGAGATGATCACATGGTCAAAGATGGAGGATGTAGCTGACCAACTTGGGAGTATATGAGAAGAAATAGAAAAGGAGCAGATAGTAAGGCATATCATAAATGGTATTAAAGCTGATGATAAATGGGAGTCTTTTACCATAGCAATGGACCTATATATGGACATGCAGATACCTGACCTCAACAAATTGATGGGGAAACTCTTCACATATGAGACAAAGCTCAACAAGAATGGAGATAATTCTAGAGGGAATGAATCTTCTACCCTTTACAAAGATAAAAATAAGAGTAAAGATAAAGGTAAAGGTAAAAGGAATGAAGAAGAGGCAACTACCTCTCAAGTGAATTTCATAGGTAGAGGAAGGTACAAGAGGAAGGGGTAGAGGAGGAAAACAAGGCAGGGGAGACCATACAACTCTTCACCTTGCAACATCTGTGTCTTGAACAATCAGATCACAGATGAGTGCTTCAAGAACAGAGAGATTAGAGAGGAAGAGGTTTCCATAGAGGAGATTATAAACAATTCTATTTCTTCTCTCTACCACCCCATTCTGTTCAGGAGTGTACCTTGTTGTAATCTCTCTCTTTATGACTGTGTCTTTTAAGAATGAGTCAAATTCATGTAAGAAATACTCACTACCTCCATTAGATCTAAGCCTTTTTAGGCTTGTACTTGTTTGATTCTCAACAAATGCCAAATACTTCTTGAAACAAGTGAAGACTTCATCTTTATGCTTCATAAAGTAAAGTATTGTCCATCTACTATAGTCATCTATGAATCAAGCATAATACCTTCACGTGAGATTGATGGCTCTCTACTAGGACCCCACACATCTATGTGTACAAGCTCCAAGTAGTCTTCATACATGTATCCTCTTCTATTGAATGGTTGACTGTGTGATTTGCCAAATTGGCATGCTCCACATTTGGAAACCATGTGTTGCTTAGATAGATTTGGAATGCAAAGCACTCTTTGATCCCTGCATATTTGCTTTAGTTTCCTTTCACCTATATGATTTAGTCTCTTATGCCATATCTCCAATTCAGATAGGGTTTGATCTTTGTAATTGAAGAGAGAAATATACCTCGTATCTTCAACTTCAAATCTAAAGAGTCTACCTGATTTCTCACCTTTTGAATCCTCTTGATGCTTGTGGGATCCGGGGTTCCCATGGGGTGTTAGCATGTAGACTTTTCATATGTGTTGAATAACCTAACTGCATTTGACTCTGTTTTACGTAGACAGTTGGGCGTTGTGCACACATGCTTGATGCAATTCATGGATCACATTTGGATATGCTGCTTATCACTTTTACTTCTGCCAATGCTATGGAGGAGAGTGTACCAAAATTTGTATTTTTCAAAACTTATTCTCAAAAACATGAATATCAACTCTTGCACTTTAATATTTATATTTTATGACTTGGCATACAAAAATACGTTCATCTCTTGGCTTGTATTATTGGCTCATTTTTTCATTTTATTAGACTAATTTTGTTGAAAAATTCTCATAATCATAGGTAATTATCCATATCTTATTATCAGATTCTTCATCCAGTATCAATGGCATGGCTGTATATATATTTGAGGTCTCTAATGGATCAAGTAGTATGCATACACTACAAGGAATACGGGCGTGTAGCGACGGTTAATACGACAAAATTTCGTCGCTATAAAATTGCAACTTGCATCGGAATTACCGTCGAGCGCGGACCGTCGATTATATGATGCAAAAAACGGCGGTATTTGCGACCTGTATTGCGACGCTCCCATACAACGTCGCTTGTTAAAGGCGTCGCTTAAGCGATGCTTTTTTGCGTCGCATAAGTGACGGTGCACACCGCGTATAAGCAACGCTAACGAAATGTGTATTATACGACGACGCATAGCATCGCTTACACGACGATCTGTTGACGGACAAAAATTAAAACGTTGGAGGCTCTGCAATCGGCATTTTCACGCATCCGATCGAAGAGCTCTCCAACGTTCGCAATTGCGCTGCGCTTACGAGCTGAAGCAAGTATATGCAGAATTGTTGTTTTGCTTAAGCTCTCTGTTATTGTCTCCCTCTGTCTTTGTTTCTCTCTTTCTACATCTTTCTGTCTTTGAATTCTCTCTCTCTCTCTAGATCTCTCTCTCTCTAGATCTCTCTCTCTCTCTCTTTTCTCTCTCTTTATTGTAGGTTATTCAAGAAGCTAACCAAGCAAAAACTATGGATCACACTTGTAAGTACAATTTCTATTATTTGTAGATCATTTGAATTGTGTTATTTTCATTACATACCATACTCACACTTATGGATATGCACTTATACACTTATACATGATGAAGATGCACACACACATGCATATACCTACATATACACATAACATGCACATACACACACATACACATAGAGTTATACATATACACACACATACACAAGAACATGCACATATTGATACATACATATACACTTATACATGCACATGCATATACATACATATACACACACATACACATGCACATATACACATATACATGCACATACACACACATACACATAGAGTTATACATATACATGCATATACATATATACACACATACATATGCACATGCACATACTCATACACACATATACACTTATACATGCACATGCACATACATACATATACACACGCATACACATGCACATACATACATATACACACACATACATATACACTTAGGTACACACATATGAATGAATTATATAATTAAAGTATTAAAACACATGCTTAATATAAACAATAATAACAATCAATAGAACAAAACTCTTCATTACTTAATACCATACACACAATTCAAAACATAACTGAAATGAAAAATATATAGATAAAAAAAATATATATATATCAATGTAAATACATATAATCCAATGTCATAATCAACTAAAATCCTAATCATCATCATCACGATCATCATCATCATCAGCAATATCATGATCATCCTGATCTTCCTCATCCTCATCGTCATGATCACCCTGTGACGATCGAGATTGTCCCTCCTGTGTTTGTCTCTCCACCTCATCCATATTTGTCTCCCCATAATACTCCTGTATTACATATAACAAACATAAATCAATAAAATAATTAAAACATTTATAACAACAAAATAATTATATAAAATTTAAAAATACTCACAAAGGCATCAGGATGATCTTGTATATACTCGCTGAAACGCCGATATCCAAAATGTGTAGCATACTCGATCTTGTGTTTCGTAGGATATCGGCCATAATCCTTTCGCTGCAATGAAACAAATAAAAAACATTAGTTGCTTGCATTTTAACTAAAATAAAAAATATACTCACAATAACACATATACATACAAATGTAGCTACAAAACCATTATGGCCCATTTGGCCTAAGTGCGATGTGTGGCCCGACTCCACTCTCTTCTTTGCAGCAGCCTGTTTATTCAAGGAGAAAAATACATAAATTAAATTAAAAAATTACTAAAATATCTAAAAATTGTAAATATAAACTATTAATTTATGTACCTTCTGCTGAGGAAATGACTCTTGAAGACGTAGCTGTCTACGAAAAAACTGCCACGACTCAGCTGGTATGTTATCTCGCCTCTTATTTTTTTCGACCATACAATATCTCCTGTTAATTTAATCTCAAACAGAAAAAAAAGTCAGAATACATACACATATATACACACACATACACATACACATACACATACACATACCCACATACACATATACATGCAAACATATACTCATGCATATATGTATATATATACACATATACATACATATAACATAAACACACATATACATATCCACATATATACGTACACACACATGCATGCATATACACTCATTCATACAAAATACATGCATTTATCCCACAATAATATGTAGTTGTGTATATGTGAATATGTGTGTATGTATAAATGTGTATATGTGAATATGTGTGTATGTGTAAATATGTATATGTGAATTTTTTATTTATGTAGATAATCAAATTAATAATATCAAATACCATTATTTGTAGATTCTCATCAATCAGATGGAACTCCACCACTGTCTCCTCATCGTGCAACGACTTTATACTGTAAGTATATGAAATATTTATTTTTAACTATATTTGATGGATACATAACTTATATTTTTTTTTATGTTTCTTATGATGTGCAGATTCTGATCAATCAGAGGGTACTCCACCACCTCCTACCCATGCAACGACTTCACATGTGTGCTCCGATAGGAATTATGATGAATTTTACTATCAAGAGCATATTATATGTTGGTGTAACTCTTGTTATGGCACGTATCGAAGACCACGATTGGAATGTATTCAACATGAGGCAGAGTATGGTACTTTTGAGCATGCACCATCACCTAGTCAACGTGATAATGCTTGGGTATGTATTTTCTATATATATTAATGTCATTATTTTATTTAAAAACCATGTATAAAATCAAATTATTATTGATATACAGGAATACTTGCTCGATGATGATGATAATGATGATTTTTCTCATAATGTTAATATACCTCGTACACGTCATGGACTTGTTGTTCATCAATTACAAGCAGAGGTTTCTAGAAATCCTCTACCTCCTGGTTTAGAGAATGAAACGGCTGGAGATTATCCATTGCCAAATTGTGATCGTTCTTTAGTACAAACATATGATAGAAGAAGATATGGAGGATGGACTAGAGGACCACTTCCTTTAGATAGTCGTTTGCAATGTGCCAACACAAATAATGAAGAAATCTCAGATGAGCAAAGAGAGTTAATGATAGGTTGTGAACAAAAGGTAATTTTATTAAAATATATATTTTATTTTTTTCATTTATGTATGTTAGTTTCTATTTACTAATTGAATTTATTTTGCAGGCTCGAATGTTCACTAATCTGTGGGCTTTTGGACAGCATATTAGAGTCAAAGCCATTAATTCTTTACGTAAAAGAGAGGATTTTAGTATTGTTGCTTGTTTCAAGCAACTATCACGTGCTAGCTCAAAAGACACGAACCTTATAGATAGCGAACTTGGTTACGTAGGAACTATTGTTGGTATCTACGAAATTTCATTTCGTACATTCAAACAGGTAGAAAAAAGTTTATATATTTTTTTTAGAGTTAGTTATTTTTTTAAGCACCTAATAATGGGACGTTTTTGTTGTTATATATTTTGATAGGTCATTTTGAAGGTTGACTGGTATCGAGCGGAGTATAAAGGTAGTAATTCTACAATAAGGAAGGAATTATCTAGGTTTTGGGAAATTGATTCTTCCAAGGTAATGCGATCTACTAAAGAACCATATATTCTTCCTAGGCATATTGAGAAAGCATTTTTTTATAAAAACCCAGATGCTCATCCTTGGTGGCAAGTCATTCATGTGCAACCTAGAGGTAGGTCATTGTTTGAACAGTTTATTGTACATGTATATATGTATATGTGTCTATGTGTAAATATGTACATGTAAATATGTATGCATGTATATATATGTTTATGTGTGCATGTAGGCATGTACATGTATGTGTAAATATGTACATGTAAATATGTTAGTATGTATATATATATTTATGTGTGCATTTAGGCATGTATGTGTGATGCATAATATATCTACTCCATTTTATATTTATGTATCCTATCTACATGATGTGTATATATCTTTACATATATTATGAATCATGATCCTCGTTGATTCGAGTAGCTATATATAGAGGCATAAGGTTGGGAGGAGAGACATCTCTCTAGTAGGACGTCGGAGGTGTACATATACTTCAAACATATGGCTAAAAGGTTGAATTAGAGTTTTTAAATTAGGGATTTCAAAATCCTAATATCGAGATTAGTGTTCTCTCTCTCTCTCTCATATACATACATACCGTGCATTGTCACGACGATGCGCCCTAAGTGTCCGCATCTCTTTTAAACACCATTTAAGAGACCACCCTGTCCCAAACTCCATCTCAAGTGAACTGAGCACGTACTTTTTATCCCTCTCATCATGCTCACTACAAAAATAAAAAACTTAATATAAATAAAACATAAGATATATATTCCAATTTATATGTAAAACTTTTACTTACTTCCACGGTAAGTGGATAAAGCGTAGGTAAGAGTCGTATAGTGCACGCGTTCTCCTCTTGAACTCCCATCCATTTCCTATGTATACAATATTCCCCTCTGGCTCTATGTCGCACTCTAGTCCTAACGTGCCTATGCATGTCCTCATAGGCAACGTCTCTGCTCTGCTATCACGTGCTGGAGGTGGTATAGGTGTCCTGAAAATAGATAGATAGAAATAAATAAAAATATGTGCTATAATATCATTAAAAAAGTTTATGAAAAAAAACATACCTATGAGCAGATAGCTCTCTTCCTACGTGTGGATCCGCAGAAGAGCCCTTGTCTGATCGCGTAAGCATCTGGATCGTATAATCCAGCTCCTCATCGAACATCTCTGCGTAGTCCCGCATTATGGCCCCTAGAGTATCTGACGGAACTCTTGCTCTCATAAGACTTTTTATGAGAGTGAGTTTCGCCTTTCTCTCTCTACTGGGATCCATAATACCTAACATATAAAACAAAATGGTTAGAAATCAATATATATACGTGTATGTGTGTGTATGCATGTGTATGTGTGTGTATGCATCATTATGTGTGTATGTGTGTAGGTATATGTGTGTGTTGTCTATGTGTATGTGTGTGTGTCTATGAGTGTGTATGTGTGTATGTGTTTATGTATATGTATGTATCTATGTGTGTATGTGTATGCATGTATGTATGCATATGTGTGTGTATGCATATGTATGTGTGTGTATGCATCATTATGTGTGTCTATGTATGCATGTGTATGTGAGTATGCATCATTACATGTGCATGTGTCTATGTGTGTATGTGTGTGTATATGTGTGTGTGTCTATGTGTATGTGTGTGTGTTTATGAGTGTGTATGTGTTTATGTGTATGTATGTATCTATGTGTGTGTATGTGTCTATGTGTGTATGTGTATGCATGTATGTATGCATATGTGTGTGTATGCATATGTATGTGTGTGTATGCATTATTATGTGTGTCTATGTATGCATGTGTATGTGTGTATGCATCATTACGTGTGTATGTGTCTATGTGTGTATGTGTGTGTGTATATGTGTTTGTATGTGTGTATGCATGTGTGTGTGTATGCATGTGTATGTGTATATGTGTATATGTGTGTGTATATATGTGTGTGTATATGTGTGTATGCATGTGTGTGTGTATATGTGTGTATATGTGTGTATGCATGTGTGTGTGTATGCATATGTATGTGTGTGTATGCATTATTATGTGTGTCTATGTATGCATGTGTATGTGTGTATGCATCATTACATGTGCATGTGTCTATGTGTTTATGTGTGTGTATATGTGTGTGTGTCTATGTGTATGTGTGTGTGTCTATGTGTATGTGTGTGTGTCTATGAGTGTGTATGTATGTATCTATGTGTGTGTATGTGTATGCATGTATGTATGCATATGTGTGTGTATGCATAATTATGTGTGTATGTGTCTATGTGTGTATGTGTGTGTGTATACATTATGACAGTGTATGTAAGCATGTGCATTATGTATGCATATAAGTATGTATGTATGCATATGCATATGCATTATGTATGCATATGTATATGCGTTATGTATGCATATGCATATGCATGTGTATGCATATGCATGTAAGTATGTATGTATGCATATGCATATGCAATATGTATGCATGTATGTATATGTGTGTGAATGTGTGTGTGAATGTGTGTGTACATGTGTCTGTATGTGTGTATGCATGTGTATGTGTGTGTATGCATCATTATGTGTGTATGTGTGTGTGTCTATGTGTATGTGTGTGTATCTATGAGTATGTATGTGTTCATGTGTGTGTATGTGTCTATGTGTGTATGTATCTGTGTGTGTGTATGTATCTATGCATGTGCATTATGTATGCATGTAAGTATGTATGTACATTATATGCATATGCATATGCATTATGTATGCAAATGTATGCATGTATGTGTTTATGTGTGTATGCATATATGTGTGTGTATGTGTGTGTATATGTGTGTATGCATGTGTATGCATGTGTATGTGTGTATGCATGTGTATGTGTGTATGCATGTGTATGTGTGTATGTGTGCATGTGTGTGTATATACTATATGTGTGTGTGTCTATGTGTATGTGTGTGTATGTCTCTCTATGTGTGTGTGTGTATGCATATGTGTGTGTGTGTATATGTGTGTCTATGTGTGTATGCATGTGTATGTGTGTGGATGCATCATTATGTGTGTATGTGTCTGTGTGTGTATATGTGTGTGTATGTGTGTGTGCGTCTATGTGTGTGTATGTGTGTGCGCGTCTATGTGTATGTGTGTGTGTCTATGAGTGTGTATGTTTGGATTTGTGTGTGTATGAATGTGTGTCTATGAGTGTTTATGTTTGGATGTGTAAGTGTATATGTGTGTCTATGTGTGTATGCATGTGTATGTGTGTGAATGCATCATTATGTGTGTGCATGTATATGTGTGTGCATGTGTATATGTGTGTGCATGTGTATGCATTATGTGTGCATGTGTGTATGTGTATGCATTATGCATTGTGTATGTGTGTCTATGTGTGTGTATTTGTGTGTATGTGTGTGTGTGTCTATGCGTATGTGTGTGTTTGTCTATGCGTGTATATGTGTGTATACATATGTATGTGTGTGTGCATGTGTATGTGTGTGTGCATGTATATGTGTGTGCATGTGTATATGTGTGTGCATGTGTATGCATTATGTGTGCATGTGTGTATGTGTATGCATTATGCATGTGTATGTGTGTATGCATGTATATGTGTGTGCATGTGTATATGTGTGTGCATGTGTATGCATTATGTGTGTGTGTGTCTATGCGTATGTGTGTGTGTGTGTCTATGCGTGTATATGTGTGTGTACATATGTATGTGTGTGTGCATGTGTATGTGTGTGCATGTGTATGCATTATGTGTGCATGTGTGTATGTGTATGCATTATGCATTGTGTAGTGTGTCTATGTGTGTGTATTTGTGTGTATGTGTGTGTGTGTCTATGCATATGTGTGTGTGTCTATGCGTGTATATGTGTGTGTGTAAGTGTGTGTGTGCGCATACCTGTCAATAGTCTCGCTTCTCTCTCTCCCTCTCGCGCGCGTTCTTTCTCTCTCTCTCTCTCTCTCTCTCTCTCTCTCTCTCTCGGTCTTTGTGTTCATCCTCGCGTTCAAGGCCCGGCACAAATGTGCCGGGAGAATTGAATTTTTTTTTTTACATTCCAGAGCGTCGCATATGCGACGCTCTGCAATTTGCCAACGTCGTTAAGTGCGTCGCTAACCAGCGATGCTACTAGCGACGCTTCTGGGGTAGCATCGCTTATGCGACGCTATCGTCCCTTATGCGATGAGGCTCGGCCAAAAAAAAAATCCGAAATTTTTACCGTCGCTTATGCGACGATTTCGTCACATAAGTGACAGTTTTCGTTTTTTTCCCGATTCGGGGGCGTCGCTACGCCCCCCTTTTTCTTGTAGTGATAAGTCAAGATAGAATTACAATATGAAAAGAAAGGACCGTGTTAAAATATGCAAGCTCAATGGCGCTAATTTCGATTGTTGAAATATCAAATGCATTATTGAATTGAAGAAGGTGTCACAGATGATGATTATTGGGAAGAGCTTGATCAAATGACTATGATGCACAATCAAACTTGGAAACTCATATTAATCTGATTTGATTTGGATTCAGTTTGCAAATGTCTCAGAGTTCATAATGTATAATGCTCCTCATGTAGCATAGGTTTTATGCACTTTGATCTCAATTGCTCAACTTCATGACATAGGGTATGAAGTCTTTTTTTTGTCAAGACTTTTTCCATATGGAAAAATATATGTCCATTGGAAAATGTAAGAAGGTTGGATCCCTTTACCCCATGTTTTCATAGTACAAAGAGCACGTACTATCTATTGCAAAGTAGCTTATCATTTCTATAAAACATAACTACTAGTGTTGGGATTCTAGATACTACATCATTACAGACAAATGATCTCCATATCCAAACCATTAATTATTTAGCGATAGGATATGGGATATTTTTTGATGAATGCATATATAAGTGTAACAAGTCCTTCAATCTAGGAAAATACATATATGTGCACAATATGTCCCAATTACGTCTATAATGAGTGAAAACATGTGTGCCATGGATCCAATTGAAGCTTCTAGAAGACCGTAGAAGTCTTGAGGAGAAATAAACTTTCATATGATTCATGAGATTTGAAACCAAGACCTCTTCATTTACACACTTTGGACTAAACCACTAGGCTAAACTATGAGCTCGCCTAATGCCTTATAGAACTTTGATCTTTAATTAATCTGTAATCTAGGGCAAGTCACTTTATAGAATTATTCCACCCTTGAAGAGAATTTTGCTCCTAGAAAGTACACTTCAATATTTGATCTATATAAAGGCATTCCCACAAGGCCCATGTCATATCCTATAGATATGTTCATGAACACTTCCTCAATTCACATCCTATTTTAGTTCAAGATCATATTTCTCAAGTGAACTGAAAGGAGGGAAATCATTGGGACAAAGTATTTATCCTTGCTAAGACCACCTATATTCCTATTATTTGGTTCCTATCACTAGCCACTTGTGTACGTGATGTACCTTTGTCAAATGCATAGTGTTCACTCGAGAAGAATGTAGTGGAATGAGTGGATAATGTGATCTAGTGGCATTATTTCTTCAATCTATTCCAACTAATTGGGAAAACTAGATGATACATTTAAGGATGATTATTGGTAAGGACTTACCTTGTTTAGTGAGAATTACTTAGTGATTCTATCAAAGTCTCCAAAAGCTTAGTTTTGAAGTAAGTTCTTCTCCTCATGATACCTTAGCAAAAAGTCCAACTCCTAAGCTATGATCCATAAACTAGTTATAGTTTATATTAGATGAACCTAGATATTGAGGATAAAATCTCTTGGTATATCTTCAAGAAATGGGGTAGTTTTTTTCTATCAGACCATCTTTCCATGGGTGTGCTTTTCTTAATTCAATGTTCAACCACTTTTTTTGGTTCTCCATATGCCAAAGGAAGAACTCATTGAGTTGATACATATCCTAGGTAGATAGTCTTACCATCCTTCAAGTATGTTTGGCTTCTAGAACTAGAACTCTCTGTCTTCTTTTGTCTTACTAACAATGAAAAAATGTTGTTTTAAACCGTGAAAGACTATATGGGTTCCCCTCTTACGATATGGGAGTTCCTTCTGTGGTCACCAATTTCTTTTTAATGATGATGAGATCACGTGATTTATCCAAAATGGCCATAAAATCTCCTTAAATTTTTACACATATAACTATTTAAAAAATATTCCATAAATTTTTATACATATAACTATTTAGAGAATATTTCTTATATTCCTACTCAGCGTAATATGGTTAGTAACATCTAAGATCGTTTCTATAATAACATCTTGAAGGAAACTGGTATTCGACACTATTTTGTACCACTCAATTCTTCGTTCCAATGTGAACATTTTTCCTTAGAACGGCTATCAAAATAATTATCGAAAGATCCATAGAGAACCTCACCTCGAAAGATCCATAGAGAACCACACCATAGAGAAAAAATAGATGTACTCTCAACTCATCTTTCGCAAGTATATCCTTCTTTTATTTACTGTAATTGAAATCCTCCTTATAAGAGAACAACTAAGAAAGTTCAAAACATTATAAGGAAAGACGACTCCATGAATTTTTGTACTAAAGATGTGCACAACATTTGGAGGCACTCATAGCGCAACATCGCTTAAGAAAATGCAAACGTTTGGAGAATAAGGAATGAATGGATCATAAATTAATTCCATTTCAGTGAGACCCTCACAATGGATTCTTATTGACAATATGAAGAATTATTTTTGGGTTTCTCATCATCATCAATGGGGAGGAGAGGACCCCCAAAGAGAGACCAAGCAGCTTTCTCTTACATAGTGATTCGATGATAGGAAGTGAGTCTTCTTCCGAAATGAAACAAAAATAACTTCAATCAACTTAAGGATCCGCGGATGGTGGACTATCTCTACGACCCTTCAGTGGTGGGGGGCTATCTTCACCTTCACTAAACCTGCACGAAAAGAAAGGAGTGAGAAGAGTTAGAATTTTTAGAAATGGAGGTCCAACCGAAGCTTACTCTCTCGAGCTTTATTTTTTATTTTTTATTTTTTTTAAATGGAGGTTCGGCCGAGGCCTACTCCCCCAGACTTTAACTTTGAAATTACAACTGTACAAGGAAGGGCATAGTACCCATGGGACCCTCCTTATCCCACAAGAACAGGGGTTTAGAACTGGGTTAAACTGCAGTCACAACTACCGCGGGGATAGTCAAACGATGGCCAACAACCACATACATCAATTCCTAGGATTTATATGTCCCTACATGTTGCTGCCAGGGGTTGAACCCTCGCCCCCGCCTCAAGAGGCGAGAGGCCCAACCACCAGGCCAGCGAACCGGGAATAAAGAAAGTGCAACTCTACAAGTGAATAAAGAAACTACATGAAAAGAAAAAAGCAAAAAAAGCTAGAATTTTTTAAAATGGAGGTTCAACAGAAGTCTATTCCCCAGAACTTCAACTTTAAAAGTGTAATTATACAAATGAACAGGCATACTACCCGCACCCGCAGACCCTCTATCCCACAAAGGAGGGGTTAGATAAGATTAGAATGTTACAACTAATTTAATTGAACAAAGCCATATGCAACCCAGAGTTTGACGCGTCGACCTTCACCTCAAGTGGCCAAAACTCAACTGACTGCCCTACGGACGTGGACAGAAGAGTTAGAATTGCTTTAATTTGGGCGCGAGCGATCAATGCCGTGAAGATGCTAAAACTCAGGCTTGATCTTCCTCTCAAGGGACCGCCGAATGGCACGTGCAACAAGGTGAGCAGTCAAGAGTGTTATCAGATCGTACAATGGATATATCAAAGTACGCAGGGAAGCTCAAGCCTCATGGATTCTGATTCGCTTTGCATCCCAAAAAGAGCGACGAAACAGATTGCGCCCATCACATACAAAGAATGTACAATGAGAATGACATACAGAATATTCTACCTGGTAGTAGGATGGCGGAGCGGTTAACAGGTTCCGTTGGATCCTGTAGCCATTCGAGCAGCCGGAAAGAAGGGCAAGGACGCAAACGAGACAGAAGAGGAGGAGAGTGAGGACTCTCGTAACCTGACTCATTGCAACTGCATGTAGCAATCGAGCTTCGCTTTGCAGCAGGCCGAGTGCTGCTGTAGCTGGCGTGAAGCTCTATATAAAGTTGTCTATGTCCGGCAAGATTTCATCGTCTCCAATGACTGTAGATTATTTCAAAAGATGGAAGTGCTGTTCACACAGACTGTGAGAAAAATATTGACTTTCAAGTATCTGCGCATTTGGGCGACTGCGTCAGAGATTGTAGAAGAGACATTCGAGATGGTTGACCCCGTCGCAACTGCTTCTGTAAGAGCTATTCAACCACCCAAAGAATGATAAGTGCCAAAAACGCCATGTATTATCTCTTGCAGCCTGAGGATACTCTCAAACTGGTTCCATAGCCTAGGACTCCTCGGACATAAGAAGAAGAGGTGATAGAACTCCTATCGACACATTGGAGGTCTTACGCACTATGCCAGATGATCTCAAAACTTTGGGCTCTATAAGCGGAACTGGTCTTTAAGTGACATGCCACACGTTGTAAAACAAGAATTCAGAATAAAAGCACCCCTCACACTAGAGAGCGAGAGATAGTGATATAGAGAGAGCAAGAGAGGGTCATCGAAAGAGCCCATATGTGAAACACAACACAGAACAATTATTCTAGGGAAACTTGAAGTATACACATACTAGGGCAACTTGAAGTGATACACATGCTTCCAAGACAGTTGTTTTTCTATTGGATTGTTCTATTGGAGTGAACATGGTGCTGAAGAGACTTTATATTTGTTTTGAATATGTATGCGCCATTACTAATATGAATATGTATGTGTTTAGTTTTCTTTAGCGCTAATACTTATCGATATTATCAAAGTGTTTTATGCTTGAATGAAACAAATTTTTCTGTAGTTTCTCGAGATGGGATTAATAAGAATATAAGTGTATTCCCGTAAGTGTCCATTTATTCAATTTTGTAAGGCTTCCAAACTTCAAGAAAGTGTACAAAATTTTGTATTCTTATTGCAAAATAACTATTTCATAAATCACCTTTAATGTTCCAATATATCCCAAACCCATTGTTCTCATAGTATTTTTACTATCCTCGGAAATAAGCCGTCTGAGGCTTTTTCAATATAGAATTTTTAAATTGATCTCTTTAATAAATGGCTTAATCAATTCTTCTACAAGAAAAAACAATGCCAGAAAAAACCTTTTCATGATACTTACACACGCGGATAGGAAGTGAGTTCTATTGAAACGTTTTCATTCCTAAGATTTATTGGTTCTAGCCGATGCATAAACTAGACTTTCTCGATACACTAATTTGGAAATAGTACAACTTAATGCAGTGTGAATCCTGAGAAAGCACAACTAATTGTTCCAACAAAGTTTGGTGTGACTACAGGTATTAAGTTCTTCATTCTCTTGCATATACAGAATCCACACAACATTGTCCGAGCCCGCGTAGCCTACTGGCTGACACCTTGAAGCTATGGGAGGAAGTCCTGAGTTGAAGTCTTGGTTGGACATGTCCGTGCGTCTCTCATGATGGGTGCCTCTACTTTACAAGGTTGGGTGTGTGAGTGTATATTTCCAATTCATTGTATTTATTTTTTTAAAATCCACACAACATTTATATTGAGCCCAAAAATTTCTTACGCTGGATCAAAAGATGAAACTTACAATATGCGGTGGATGTAATTTTCTCAATGTCTTTTTTTTATACATAAAAGATTCTAAACAATTGTTTATTAATCCAGATCATAATCCCATAAAAGTCGCGTGTTCAATACTTAATATGCTTTTGATTTCGTTGGAATGTACAGAACTATCCTAATCAAAGTCAGAGTGTATCGAAACCAGCCATGTTCTTCTTATTATTTTTATATTATTATGATGAGGATTTTTTGGAAAACTTAGAGAATAAATTGGGCTTTACAAAGGGCAATCATATCGTTCTCTATTAGTTAACAACAAGATTTTCATTAATCAAGATTTTCAGTAATCAAGATTTTGTGTTGTTATTAAGGATAACCACAAGGATAAATTTATGACATCAATACTTGCAGACTTAATGCCTTTATTTTTAAAACTATCAATAGCATTTCACAATATCAAAGATAAATGGATTATGTATGAACACACCACAATTCTTCTCCGAGCAAATAAGAAAACATGTACAATAATTTCTCATAAATTGAGATCGATCAATGCACGTGGTCAGAACTTTATTGAAAAGATGCAATGCTCATAAATGTTCATTATACGATTGTTTTCCTGTAAAGAAATTTTGATTGAAGCATCATAGAAGACTTTAGATAGTACATCACAAGCTTCCTGGATTGTGTAGAGAAGTACAGAAGACTACAAACAATGAACTTGAGAGTTCCCTTTCCTCGAGCATCCAATCATATAACAGAGCATAAAAGTAATACGTGATGTTTTGTAGACCACGTAGGGCAATTGCATTTTCCGTGGTGGTAGATAATTTTAGAGAAAGTAAGAGACGAAGACATGTTTTCAATCCACAAGGGTAATCTGCTTCACTAGAGTATTACAAAACACCATCGGAGCTGAGTAAAATAACTGAGAACAGGACATTGAAACAGGTAAAGTGGAAAGTTTTATTACTTTAGCTACATGTATCCGAGTAACAATAGAGGTGCTGGGAGCAATTGCTTGCTATAATCCATGGCAAGACAAAATAGTCAAAGATGCACATCAACAAGTTCCCAAGAACTTATCAATACAATTCCTTTCTGGTTGGAGATGAAAAGAACATTCCGTATCTCAAAAGCCACCACCACAAAGGTAACCCCGAAGGTAAAGAAAAGTATCCAAATTATTACCAAAATCCCAAGCGGTGAAAATTCACCTAGATATTTGCCCCTTTAAGATAGGCATGCTTACATGTAGTTATGTATGTATGTATGAATCTATCGGGATTTGTGGTGGATTGTGTCTCCAAACTATGGATCGCTTAAGCATCTTTGTATGTAAGTATATATGCACTCATTTGCGATGTTTTATGATTCATATACATGAGTATGATTTACATATAGGCAGATGATTAAAGTAAATCCCTTGGTAAAGGGGGTGCAATGTTCAATATGGTAAAATGTCAGGCAAGGGTTACAATAGGTGGACCATTAGAGGGGAGCTATTCTACATATGAGCATAAAAATTTGCTATAATTAATGTTCTTAAGAAGTGGTTCCATTACTTGTATGGATCAAAGGTAACGATTGTCTTTGATCAAGAGAGCATCAAGTGGTTTGCAAACCAACTAGACTTAAGAGGTTGAAAAGCTAGATGGGCTAAACAACTTCAAGTTTTGATTACAAACTCAAGTATAGAAAAAAAATGTTCAATGTAGTGGCAGACATCTCAAGTCAGATGCCTATTTTGAGAAATCTAAGTTTTGTACATGTTCAATGTGAATTTATTTCTACTTTGAAAGGAAGCTGCAAAGAAGATCCAAGCTATAGTCAAGCATGGAAAGTAGCTGAGGAAGCACAGGAAAATGAAACAAGTACAGGAGACCACAACAAGAGGGGGTGCCTAAAATCAAATGGTCCATCTCCACTAGTCAAAGGGATAGTGGGGGCCATGGTATTCTGGAAATTGGGTGCATGGCTAACAAACCTTTGGCAAAATGGATGATTAAGGCATGGTGCAATGGGGAGACTTCGTGGCCTAAATTGATCTTCAAAACACTACAACATATCAGGCGTCTACCGAGGCTTCTACCGAGGAAAATGAACAGGCGTGATTTTGCCCCGACGTCGGTGTAAGGGTCGGTGTAGGCGTCAGAAGCAAAGCGTCGGTATATGCATCGGTATAAGCATCGGTATATGCGTCGGTATATGCGACGGTATAAGCGACGGTATAAGCCTAGTATGGCCCTGGGCAAAATAGTCGGTATAACCATCGGTATGTGCCTGGGTATACCGACGCTTATACCGTCACCTATACCGACGACCATATCTACAAATTTTTTTTGGGTAGAGTGTGTTGTCTCTTGCTACAGCAACATTCCCATGCTGTTGTGTAGCAAAAGACAATCCACTCTGCCCAAGAAAAACCCAACTACATGTGACATGTATGACAAGCAAGAAAAAAATGATTTGAGAAAGTAAAACATACTATCAAATACAAAAGACGTGAGCAAAATAAATCATGAATCATGTACAAAGAAATGGGACACATAGACCTTCTTTTTATAAACAACAACTAGAACACATGTATATGTGTGTCTGCCTATGTATATATATGTGTGTATGTGTACATGTATTATGTGTGTATACTTCTATATGTGTAAATATTTATCTGCATGTGTAAAAACCATAAAACCCTAATCCTAAAGACCTAAACCTAAAACAGGTGTATGTGTGTATGCTTGTATATGTATATGTGTAGGTGAATATATATATGTGTATGTGTGTGTATGCATATGTGTATCTATGTAAAAATCCTAAAACCCTAATTCTAAAGACCTAGACCTAAAACATGTATGTGTGTGTATGTGTGTATGCACATGTATATATATGTGTATGTGCATATGTATTATGTGTTCATATGTGTATATGTGTGTATATACGTAAAAGCCAAAAACCCTAACCCTAACCCTAAAACATGCATATGTGTGTATGTATATGTCACGTGTGTGTATGTATGCATGTGTGTGCATGTGACTCTCTCTCTCTATGTGTATGTGTGTATGTATGTATGCATGTGTGTGTATGTATGTGTATGTGTATGTGTATGTGTATGTGTATGTGTATGTGTATGTGTATGTGTATGTGTATGTGTGTATGCATGTGTATATGTGTGCATGTGTGTATATGTGTAAAAGTACAAAACCCTAATCCTAAAACCCTAACCCTAAAACATGTATATCTGTGTTTGTGTGGATGTATATGTGATGTGTGTGTATGTGTATGTGCATGTATGCATGTGTGTGCATGTATATGTGTGTGTGTATGTGTGTATATATGTAAAAGCCAAAAACCCTAACCCTAACCCTAAAACATGCATATGTGTGTATGTATATGTCACGTGTGTGTATGTATGCATGTGTGTGCATGTGACTCTCTCTCTCTCTATGTGTATGTGTGTATGTATGTATGTATGTATGTGTGTCTGTATGTATGTATGCATGTGTGTGTATGTATGTGTATGTGTATGTGTATGTGTATGTGTATGTGTATGCGTATGTGTATGTGTATGTGTATGTGTATGTGTATGTGTATGTGTATGTGTATGTGTATGTGTATGTGTATGTGTATGTGTATGTGTATGTGTATGTGTATGTGTATGTGTATGTGTATGTGTATGTGTATGTGTATGTGTGTATGCATGTGTATATGTGTGCATGTGTGTATGTATTATGTGTGTATATGTGTAAAAGTAAAAAACCCTAATCCTAAAACCCTAACCCTAAAACATGTATATGTGTGTTTGTGTGGATGTATATGTGATGTGTGTGTATGTGTATGTGAATGTATGCATGTGTGTGTACACGTGTGTGCATGTATATGTGTGTGTGTATGTATGCATATGCATATGCATATGCATATGCATATGTGTATGTAATATGTATGCATCTCTGTGTATGTATCTCTATGACTCTCTCTTTGCATATGCATATGTGTATGTTATATGTATGCATCTGTGTGTATGTATCTCTATGTCATTCTCTTTCTCTCTATCTATATCTCTCTCTTTATCTCTCTCTCTCTCTCTCTTTCATCTCTCTCTCTCTTATTCTCTCTCTCTCTATCTCTATTTATAATAAATAACAAAACAATCACTTACATCGATGTAATTCT
Organism: Ceratopteris richardii; assembly: GCA_020310875.1. NCBI lineage: Eukaryota > Viridiplantae > Streptophyta > Polypodiopsida > Polypodiales > Pteridaceae > Ceratopteris > Ceratopteris richardii. The sequence goes on along the minus strand of CM035423.1, from coordinate 152,472,514 downwards.
TTTGAACGCTCTCATCAAAGCCCAATTGACATAGTCTCTTGTCAAATTCCAAAGAATCAATGCCAAAAATCTCTTGCAAAACAAAAGAAAAGAGAAATTCAAAAACCCTAATCCTAAAACCCTAACCCTAAAACATGTATATGTGTGTATATGTGTATGTATATGTGATGTGTGTGTATGTGTATGTGCATGTATGCATGTGTGTGTATAGATATGTGAGTGAGTATACATATGTGCGTGTGTATGTAATATGCATGTGTGTATGTATGTATGTGTGTGTGTACATGCATATGTGTGTATGTATGTATGCATATGCATGTGTGTATGCACATATGTGTGTGTATACATATGTGAGTGTGTATGTAATATGCATGTGTGTATGTATGTATGTGTGTGTGTACATGCATATGTGTGTGTATGTATGTATGCATATGCATGTGTATGCACATATGTGTGTGTATACATATGTGAGTGTGTATTTATGTGTGTGTGTGTGTATGTAATATGCATGTGTGTATGCATGTATGTATGTGTGTGTACATGCAAATATGTGCGTATGTATCTCTCTCTTTCTTTCATCTCTCTCTCTCTCTCTCTATCTCACTCTATATCAATCGAAAACAATACAAATCACTTACATTGATGTAATTGTTTGGAGTGTTGTTGTCAAATAATACTTAATGTTTTCCTTCCTCGAATTCCAAAGAACTGATGCCAAAAATCTCCTGCAAAACAAAAGAAAAGAGAAATTCATAAACCCTAAGCTTTAAACCCTAACCCTAAAACATGTATATGTGTGTATGTATATGTGATGTGTGTGTATGTGTATGTGCATGTATGCATGTGTGTGTATACATATGTGAGTGTGCATACATATGTGAGTGTGTATATATATGTGTGTGTGCATGTAATATGCATGTGCATATGTATGTATGTGTGTGTGTACATGCATATGTGTGTGTATGTATGTATGCATATGCATGTGTGTATGCACATATGTGTGTATACACATATGTGAGTGTGTATGTAATATGCATGTGTGTATGTATTTATGTGTGTGTACATGCAAATATGTGTGTATGTATGTAAGTGTGCATATGCATGTGTGTATGTATACATGTATGTGTGTACAGGTGTGTATGTATATGTGTGTATACATGTATGTATGTGAGTATGAGAATGAATATGTGTGTGTATGTATATGCATATGTGTATCTATATGCATGTGTGTATGTAATATGCATGTTTGTATGTAATATGCATGTATGTATGTATATGTGTGCATGCATGTGAGTATGTAATATGTATAAGTATGTATATGCATGTGTGTATGTAATATGTATGTGAGTGTATATGTAATATGCATGTGTGTATGTAATATGTATGTGAGTATGTGTATGCATATGTGTGTATATGTATGTATGCATCTCTCTCTCTATCTGATTCTCTTTCTATTTCATCTCTCTCTCTCTTTCACTCTCTCTCTCTATCTTTCTCTTTCATCTCTCTCTCTTTCTCTCTCTCTCTCTCTCTCCCTCTCTCTCTCTCTCTTTATGTTTCTCTAGATCTCTCTCTTTCTTTCATCTCTCTCTCTATCTCACTCTATATCAATCAAAAACAAAACAATCACTTACATCGATGTAATTGTTTGGAGCGTTGTCGTCAAGGTCCACTTAATGTTGCCCTTTGTCAAATTCCAAAGATTTGATGCCAAAAAACTCCTGCAAAACAAAAGAGAAGAGAAATTAGAAAAGGGAAAACACAAAGAAAGAGAAAGGGTGCTACAGTATGTGCAATTCTTACCAAAATTTCAGATCTAGAGAAACAGAGATGTAGAGGAAGAGAGAGAGAGAGAGATAGAGAGAGAGAAAGAGAGAGAAAGAGAGAGATGTGTGTACACAATAGGTTCAGAATGTAGTTTGCGCGCGCAAACTCGACAGTAGCAAAATTTGGTTCAAAATGCAAGCAAATGTCGAATTTTTGTTCTCGGGCCCGGTTAAAACTTGCCTCGGTATAAAGGTCGGTATGAGCGCCGGTATAAGCGTCGGTAACTTACAGTAAAGTACCGACGCCTATATCGACGCTCATACGGATGCCGTGTATACCGACGATTAAATGACCGTCGGTATTGCATCCGTGGTTTTTCAAGCATTTTCAACGGTCATACCGACGCTGAGGGGTGACTGTCGGTATGCGCAACGTCCGTATGCCCCTCATATGTTGTAGTGGAAACGAGAATGTGTTGACTCTTGTGGGACTCCCAAATTGGAAGAATCTTGATATTTTGACCCTTTTGTTTTTCCCCATCTCCGTTTTTCCCAAAAGGCTCAACCCTTGTGTGGTCTCCCTATGGAAGAGTTGGAATAAAGTCAAAAGCTTCATAAGAATCAGCAAAGAGTGGAAGTGGGAGGCCGGTATCAGACAGAATGACTCTATCTGGTTTCTGATCCATTGCATCAGGAACATGGAATCTTGGAACATTCGAAGTACCAAGAGGCTCTCGAACAAGGGCTTCAGAAAATGCAAACATCTTTGGAAACAAGACACCAACCAATGGATCAACTTCAAGGACATTGATCCTAGCATCAGCATTACATACGAAGAATGGATTATTTTACAAAGCAGACGTCTTCCCTGTGATGACTCCAAAGACCATCTTCTCATTGGTCATGACTCCCATTCTCGTTGGGTCTCAAATGACATACTGGCAATTGCCTAGCAAAAATCCCAAATATCAAAGGAAACTTTGATTATTAGGTCAACCACAACAAGAAGTGGTGCTTGTTGTGGACCCAACTACAGTGGGATATGAAGTTCGTGGCTATCTGGCACCCTCTCATTGAAAACAAAAAGTATGTCATCTTATGGAAAATTCTTCATCGGGGAATCTGGACCAACCAACAGGCTAGAAAAATCTATGGGGTGTCTCCCTAGTGCAAGCGCTGTTGTCGATCCATTGAAGATGTTGTTGATATATTTAGGTAGTGATGTGTGTGAAAACTCTAGGACCGCCGGGGCACTTTTTCCCTCTTTAGGAGTTTTTTTCCCCCGACTTGTATGTACGCCTATTGCCCTAATGGGCTACTTATCTTTGTACATTCTCTAGTAATACGTTCAGTATTGTGTGTTGTGCTCCAAGCTTCTTCTTCTTCCTTGTGTTGTTCGCGTGCTTCCGCACACGTCTAACTCCAACAATTGGTATCAGAGCAGGTCGTCGCTTCATCTAGGGGGCCATCGACACTCCTCCATTTGCAGTCTCAAATTCGCATGAAATTTGGTGAGCATACTCAGGGTGTTTCAGAGATAAAAAAAGCTTCGCTTTGTGGTGCTGAAATCGAGATTTGAGCTCGTTTTGACCTCCGTATGCACTATCACAGTGCTTGTGTAGGCTATGTCATCCTTTTGTGCCAAAGGTATATACCAGTTTCTGTTGGCCAGTATAAGCGTCTTGAAGTGTGCTACAGGTTTAGCAGAATTTGTCTCGGCAATTCTGTTCAACTTTTTGAGATACAATCAATTTTCTGCATCAAGGTATTTTAGTCACCGGCCATGGCTGAAAGCAGTGATGTATTCCGTATGTTGGTTGTTGAGGATAAGTTGGATGGTACCAACTACCCGTTATGGGCTTATATGATGCGATATGTGTTGGTTGTAAAAGGACTGTGGAACATTGTGCAAGGTGTCCAAAAACGTCCTATCACACCTGCAACTGTTACAACTGCAGGTATTGAAGCTGATGCAGAAGGTGTTGAAGATGATGGAATTCTGCATATTCCTATTCGTGCTACAGTTTCTGCTGCACCTACTGTAGAGCAGATTCATTGGGATGGCATTGATAGCTTTGTCTGTCAAACGTGCCATTATTCCTCATATTCACTCTTGTAGAACAGCTAAGCCCAAACATCCTTTATTAAAAAAAAATCATTCCCATATAGCGACCTTAACAAAAGTAAGGAAATACTAATAGTTTTTGTTATGGATTAATAAGAATGTAAGTGTATTCTGATCAGTGTCCATTTATTCAATTTTGTAAGCTTTCCTTTAAGAAAGTGTACAAAAATTTGTATTGTAAATGCAAAATAACTATTTCATAAATCACTTTTAATGTTCCAATATAGCCCAAACCCATTGTTCTCATAGAATTTTTACTATCCTCGGCAATAATCCAAGATGATTCTTTTACTACACTTTACTAGACTCCTCCGTCTGAGGCTTCTTCAGCATAGAATTTAAGGGCTTTCTCGATAAAGAAAACGTTATCCATACCAAGCCCTTCTCCATTAAAGTGTAACTCTAGATTGATCTCTTTAAAAAATGGCTGAATCCATTCTTCTACAAGAAACAATGGCAAAAAAAAATTTTTAGTCTGAGCCCATGTAGCCTAGTGGCTGATGCCTTGAAGTTGCAGGAGGAAGTCCTGAGTTTAATTCTTGGCTAGATATTTCCATGAGATTCTCATGATGGGTGCCTCTACCTTAAAAGTTGGGTCTGTGGGTGTGTATTTCCAATCATTGTACTCTCAAAAAAAAATCATGATAGTCAAACATGTGGATAGGAATTAAGTCCTATTGAAACATTAGATTTATTGGTTCTAGCCTATGTGTAAACTAGAATTTCTCAATCTGCATATACAAAATCCACACAACATTGTCCAAGCCCGCATAGCCTAGTGGCTAATGCCTTGAAGCTGTGGGAGGAAGTACTAAGTTTAAGTCTTGGCTAGACATGTCCATGGGTTTCTCATGATGGGTGCCTTTGCCTTACGAGATTGTGGGTGTGTGAGTGTGTATTTCCAATTCATTGTACTCTCAAAAAAATCCACACAACATTTATATTGAGCCCAAAAAGTTCTTGCGCGGGATCAAAAGACCAAACTTCCAATATGCGATGGAACCCGATTTCCAAGATAGATGTCATTTTCTCAATGTGTTTTTTCATACATAAAAGAGTCTAAACAATTGTTTATTACTCCAGATCATAATCCCATTTAAGTCGCAGGTTCAAAACTTAATATGCTTTCGATTTTGTTGGAATGTACAGACCTATCCTAATCAAAGTCAGTGTGTATCTTATGTTACTTCATCATTAGTCTCGTCTTCTTCAAAGACCTCTTCATCTTGGACAATGATCTCTTCCTCCTCGACTATGTTTTGCACCTCATAGTCCACTACAGATGGAATTTCTTCTATGTCTATGTCCTCAAAATTTTTTTTGCTATGTGGAGAGAGTTGTAAAACAAATAGTCACTCTAGTATGAAATGGCACATTCACATTATCTTTTTCATTTAAGAACGGTCCAAAATATACGTACCAATGCGTCAAAATAGTAGAAACTCTTTTCATGAAAAATGAGAGTAATACGTGGTGTTTTGTAGAAACTAAGCGACGAAGACATGTTTCAATCCACAAGGGTAATCTGCTTCACTAGAGTATTACAAAAACAAAATTGGAGCCGAGTAAAATAACAGAACAGGACATTGAAACATGTAAATTTGAAAGTTTTATTACTCTAGATACATGTAGAGGAGTAACAATAGAGGTGCAGGGAGCAATTGCTTGCTATAATCCATGCCAAGACAATGGAAAACAGCCAAAGATGCACATCAACAAGTTCCCAAGTACTTATGAATACAACTCCTTTCTGGTTCGAGATGAAAAGAACATTCCGTATCTCAAAAGCCACCACCACAAAGGTAGCCCGAAGGTAAAGAATAGTATCCGAATTATTACCAAAGTCCGAAGCGGTGAAAATTCACCTAGATAATTGCCCTTTTAAGATAGGCATGCATATATGTAGTTTTGTATGTATGTATGACTCTATCGGGATTTGTGAAGGATTGTGTCTTCGAACTATGGACCGCTTAGACGTCTATATATGTAAGTATATATGCACTCATTTGCGATGTTTTATGATTAATATACATGAGTATGCTTTACATATATAGGCAAGACGATTAAGGTAAACCCCTTGGTAAAGGGAGTAAAATGTGCAATATGGTAAAATGTCGTGCAGGGGTTACAATCTGTGGACCATTGGAGGGGAACTATTCTACCTATAAGCAAGAAAGATTTCCTATAATTAATGCTCTTAAGAAGTGGTTCCATTACTTGTATGGATCAAAGGTAACGATTGTCTTTGATCGAGACAGCATCACGTGGATTGCAAACCAACTAGACTTGGGAGGTAGAAAAGTAAGATGGGCTGAACAACTTCAAGTTTTGATTACAAACTCAAGTATAGAAAAGGAACGATCAATGCAATGGCAGACATCTCAAGCCGGATGCCTATGTTGAACAAGCTAAGTTTTGTACATGTTCAATGTGAATCTATTTCTACTTTGAAAGGCAATTTCAAAGAAGAATCAAGCTATAGTCAAGCATGATAAGTAGTTGAGCAAGCAAAGGAAAAGGAAATAAGTACTTCTAAAGGAAATTTTAAACACTATTCCCTCAAAGGTGAATATTTTCTTGTAGAGGAGGTACTGGGGTATCTACTTTTAACAGGAGCATGCAGCAAGCATTCTAGTACTTCATCTACTCAAGGTAGGTTCTCCTTAGGGAAATATACCCTTTTAGAGTTCTGTGAGCATGCAGATATCAATGATTGCACAGAGTTGTGAATACTCAAGAAAATATTTATGACAAAATGACAATAATGGAAGACCATCCACTCCTTAGTTCAAATCAGATGATTACGACATAGGCAAAAGAGATGCTCAAAAGTTCATGCTCTGGGCTAACATGCCACTCCAGAACTAAACAACATCAAGACAAGGGATTCATCCAATCCGTACAATGGTTGACTTTGGCTCTCCGCATAGTTATTGTAATTTTTTCTTCCTCTATGACCACTTTTATAGTTGTTGTTGTTGTAATTGTTGTTGTAATAGTTGTTGTAACTGTTGTTGTAATAGTTGTTGTAATTGTTGTTGTAGCATCCATTGTATCTGCCTCTATTTGATCCATAGCCACCTCTATTGAATCCTCTTCCTCATGAGTTCCTCAGGTTCCTAAAAAATTCTTCGGTAATATGACTAGATAAGCCACATATATTGCAAGGTTGAGATGATTGGAATCTCCCCTTGCCTTACTTTCCACCTCTACCTCTACCTGTAGCTCTTCCTATACCTGCAAAGTTTGCTTGGAAAGAGCTACCTTCATCTTCATTCTTCTTATTTTTTGACTTGTCCTTCACCTTAGCTTTATCAGAATATAAGGCAGAAGTCTGATTACCTCTTGAGGACTCACCACCTTTGCTAATATTTGCTTCATGAGTGAGGAGTTGGCGCATGAGTGTGTTGAGGTCAGGCACATGCATATCCATGTACAAATCCATGGCTGTTGTGAAGGATTCCCACTTGTCATCTGCTTTGATTCCATTTATGATTTGTCTAATGATTTGTTCCTCTTCAATTACCTCTCCAATGCTTCCAACTTGATCTGAAATCTCCTTCATCTTTGTGACATAATCAGTCACACTTTGCTTGCGGTTTTTCTTCATTGTTGTGAACTCCATCCACAATTGGTTCTTCCTTCCTTGAGTGTTAGAGGAGAAGAAAGAAGCAAGTGCATTCCAAGTCTCTCTTGATGTCTTGCATCCCTTGACATGAGGTAAAAGAAAATCAGAGATTAAGTTTAGAATATAGGACCTTGCAACTGCATCCTTTGAACATGAGTTTGAAACTCTTTCCTCTTCTTCATGTGATGTTTCGCTTTGTTCCTCATGGTTGGCATAGCTTCATCTCTAGATGTGTATGCAAATAGATTTCTCCCTTGAAGATAAGCCTCCATCCTTAGAGACCATGCAGGGTAGTTTTTTCTATCCAATTTGTCAATTGAAAATCAATCTCCCATGTTCATTGACTATGCTCTGATAACACTGTGGAGAGAGATGGTGGATGCAATCTGAAGATGAATTGGTGCTGCTACAACAAGCTTCACATCAGCCAACTAAGACTTGAGAGTTGATTAGTAGACCCTTTGAGCTTCCTAAATCCCAAAAAAAATCACCCAAGTGATTTGGAACAAGTATTTCAAAACTTTGAGTCAAGACACACTAGTTGCAAAATGACTAGCTCCCAAAACTTGCTATTTTTGTACATACACCTGCTAGAAAAAATGAAGAATGCTCTCAACCACCACTACGGAAAATGTGATTGCCCTCCGTGGTCTTCAAAACACCACGTATTACTTCTATGCTCTATTATATGATTGGATGCTCGAGGAAAGGGAACTCTCAAGTTTTTAGTTTGTCCATCCATTTGGGGATGTTCAATGATACTCAAGCTTATTTTATTTGAATTCTACTAAAGACTACTCACCGCAAAATGACTTTTAAATCTAGCATATCTACTAGAGACTATGTGGACAGGAAGAACATAGGGTCTCTAAAGTTGAATTTACAAATATTTTTGCCGATTCAAGAGAATTTTAAGTATCTTTGAAAGGTATAAACGGAGCTGACTTAGTCAAAATATTCACTACCACCAAAACTAAAATATTGCCTTCGTGAGTGTGGGGTAATCGTGAAATGAAATTAATGTAGATGCTTTCCCGTTTTCCTTTGAAATCTCCAAAGGATGATTCACAATCCTCCAATTTGAGCCTTTCAAACTTATTCATTTGACATTTATGGCATTTTAATACATATGTTTATACATCTCAATGTATACTAGGCCAATAAAAATCTTATTTCACTAGTTCATAGGTTTGATGAACACTTGGTTGTTTGGGATTTGGTGCATCAGGTCATTTGAAAAGTACTATATTTCATATGTCTGATTTGTTTGAGACAAAACGAATACCTTTCGAGGGAATGGTGTTTAAACTTTCCTTTAGAAGTACTTGTTTCATTTTTCTTTGCTTCCTCAGCTGGTTTCCATGCTTGAATATAGCTTGGATCTACTTTGCAATTGCCTTTCAAAGTAGAAATAGATTCACATTGAACATGTACAAAAATTAGCTTGTTCAACATAGGCATCTGACTTGAGATGTCTACCATTGCATTGGCCATTCCTTTTCTATACGTGAGTTTGTAATCAGAACTTGATGTTGTTCAGACCATCTAGCTTTTCTACTTCTCAAGTCTCGTTGGTTTGCGAACCACTTGATGCTCTCTTGATCAAAGACAATGGTTACCTTTGATCCGTACAAGTAATGGAACTACTTCTTAAGAGCATTAACCATAGGAAATCTTTCTTTCTCATAGGTAAAATTGTTCCCCTATAATGGTCCACGTATTGTAACCCCTGCCCAACATTTTAGCATATTGAACATTGCACCCCATTTACCAAGGAATTTACCTTAATCGTCTGCCTATATGTAAAGCATACTCATGTATATTAATCATAAAGAATTGCAAATAAGTCCATATTTACTTAACATACATAGACAATTAAGCGGTCCAATCCATCACAAATCTCGATAGACTCATGCATACATACATAATTACATATATGCATGCCTATCATAAAGGGGCAATTATCTACGTGAATTTTCACCGCTTGGGACTTTGGTAATAAGTTGGATACTATTCTTTAGCTTCGGATCTAGCTTTGTGGTGGTGGCTTTTGAGATACGGAATGTGCTTTTCATCTCCAACCAGAAAGGATATTGAAAAGTACTTGGGAACTTGTTGATGTGCATCTTTGACTATTTTCCATAGCCTTTGCATGGATTATAGCAAGCAATTGCTCCCTGCATCTCTATTGTTACTCATCTACATGTATCTAGAGAAATAAAACTTTCAACTTTTCTTGTTTCAACGTCTGTTATCCTCATCGTCATGATCACCCTGTGACAATCGAGATCGTCCCTCCTGTGTTTGTCTCTCCACCTCATCCATATTTGTCTCCCTATAATACTCCTGTATTACATATAACAAACATAAATCAATAAAATAATTAAAACATTCGTAACAACAAAATAATTATATAAAATTCAAAAATACTCACAAAGGCATCAGGATGACCTTGTATATACTCGCCCAAACGCCTATATCCAAAATGTGTAGCATACTCAATCTCGTCTTTCATTGGATATCGGCCATAATCCTTTCACTCCAATGAAACAAATAAAAAACATTAGTTGCTTGCATTTTAACTAAAATAAAACATATACTCACAATAACACATATACTTACAAACGTAGCTACAAAACCATTATGGCCCATTTGGCCTAAGTGCGATGTGTGGCCCGACTCCACTCTCTTCTTTGTAGCAGCCTGTTTATTCAAGAAAAAAAATACATAAGTTAAATGTAAAAAATTACTAAAATATATAAAAATTATAAATATAAACTATTAATTTGTGTACCTTCTGCTGAGGAAATGACTCCTAAAGACGTAGCTATCTACGAAAAAACTGCCACGACTCAGGTGGTATGTTAGCTCGCCTCTTATTTTTTTCGGCCATACAATATCTCCTGTTAATTTAATCTCAAACAGAAAAAAAAGTCAGAATACATACACATATATACACACACATACACATACACATACACATACCCACATACACATATACATGCAAACATATACGCATGCATATATGTATACATATACACATATACATACATATAACATAAACACACATATACATATCCACATATATACGTACACACACATGCATGCATATACACTCATTCATACAAAATACATGCATTTATCCCACAATAATATGTAGTTGTGTATATGTGAATATGTGTGTATGTGTAAATGTGTATATGTGAATATGTGTGTATGTGTAAATATGTATATGTGAATTTTTTATTTATGTAGATAATCAAATTATTAATATCAAATACCATTATTTGTAGATTCTGATCAATCAGATGGAACTCCACCACCGTCTCCTCATCGTTCAACGACTTTATACTGTAAGTATATGAAATATTTAATTTTAACTATATTTAATGGATACATAACTTATATTTTTTTTTATGTTTCTTATGATGTGCAGATTCTGATCAATCAGAGGGTACTCCACCACTCCTACCCATGCAACGACTTCACATGTGTCCTCCGATAGGAATTATGATGAGTTTTACTATCAAGAGCATATTATATGTTGGTGTAACTCTTGTTATGGCATGTATCGAAGACCACGATTGGAATGTATTGAACATGAGGCAGAGTATGGTACTTTTGAGCGTGCACCATCACCTAGTCAACGTGATAATGCTTGGGTATGTATTTTCTATACATATTAATGTCATTATTTTATTTAAAAACCATGTATAAAATCAAATTATTATTGATATACTACTTGCTCGATGATGATGATGATTTTTCTCATAATGTTAATATACCTCGTACAGGTCATGGACTTGCTGTTCATCAATTACAAGCAGAGGTTTCTAGAAATCCTCTAACTCGTGGTTTAGAGAATGAAACGGCTGGAGATTATCCATTGCCAGATCGTGATCGTTCTTTAGTACAAACATATGATAGAAGAAGATATGGAGGATGGAATAGAGGACCACTTCCTGTAGATGGAGAGGTTTTCAACTTTTGGGTTAATCGCTATATGATTGCTCCATCCACTATTACTAATGCTGGTCGTGGTCTCTTTATTGTAGAGGATTTCTATGTGCCTCCGAACTCTGAAGTCACTCTTATGTCATTTTGTGGTCGTATATATGGACGGGGAGATTGGCATCGACTTTCACGTTATGTTCAAAGCATGAGTACTTATGGAATATGCTTGAACGCAGCATCCCTTACTAGTAGAAGGATTTTACATGCAGAAAATGAAAGATTATATATTGATGGAAGACCTTACACACATGGAAATATAGCAGGTTTAATAAATAGTAGTCGAAGGTTACATAATAGTTCAAGGACTAATTGCACATTTGAGGAGTGTGAAAATAGTCATGAATCACCATACATGAGTAGAGATGTATCAAGATACATAGTTGTCAATGCTATTACTACATTACATGCTGGTGATGAACTATTAGTGAATTATGGATGGTGTAGACCTCGAAGAGCACCTTTTAGCTAGAGAGAATAAAAATTTTCTATCCATATTTAATAAGTTATATACTTAATTTTATATTTGAAGTTTAATTTTTATTCATTTATGGAATACTAATGAGTTTTATTTATATGTGTAGATTCCAACGTATGATGTTGATGATATTCGTCCACAGCATTCACAATTACCAATAAGACCTCATTTATCAGAAGCTTCCATGAGGAGGCTATGCAAAACTAATCCTGTGCAATATGCAAAGTTGAAAGATCTATATTCAAAAGACGATAAAGTACAAGATTTGTGTGACAATGATGAAGATGATGGCGTGGCATATTTTATTGAGGATTGGTAGCAAAATCACAGTGAGAGCATGGATATTTCTAAAAATGAGAAATATCTTCGAGAGGAATGTCTAAAGCATGTATATGAAGGAAGTCGTTTGACATGACTAAGTGCGAGTTTACTTATTCTCAACCTTCAAAATCGTTTTGGATGGAGTAATGTATCTGTTTCGACACTATTAAGGTATAAATTTCAATTTTCTATCTATTTATATATATATATATGCATAAATATATATATATATATGTAGGTTTTTATTCTTACTTTAGATAAGGTTAGAACAAGAACTTGAATTGAATGGAAACTTTTTGTCCGCACATCTTTTAAAACTATTAATGCATCTTTCCAAATATTCGCAATGGTGACCTGGATGAATCGCATGCACAGAGGTTACTCAAGAGACAACAATCTGATTATAATGGAGTAGTCCACTTTGTATCCTAAAGTTCAGATGCTCATCATTGACATGCAAGAGGTTTAGTGCATACCCGAGAAATCCTGCTCTATCTTGAGTAACCTCTGTGCATGCGATTCATCCAGGTCACCATTATATGAATATATGTGTGAATTGATAGGATACGATTGTTTGGATGGCAGGATACGATTGTTTGTATGGCGGGATAGGATTGTTTGTTTTGGAGGATATGAATGATTTGTCGATTCACACATATGTTCAGTTTGAAAGTGTGAATCGACAAATTATTCAATGAAGGTACATACTTCATATCATCCAAAACAAACAATCGTATCCTGCCATCCAAATTTTGCGTAAATATTTTGAAAGATGCATTAATAGTTTTAAAAGATGCGCGGACCAAAAGTATCTATTCAATTCAAGTTCTTGTTCTTACCTTATCTAAAGTAAGAATAAAACCTGCATGTATATATGTATATATGTATATATATTTATTTACCTTTTTTAAAATATCTTTTCTTGATAAACTTACATGTTATTATCTAAAAAGTTTTTACCAAGTCAGAATATTCTTCCTACCTCACATGATGAAATGAAGAAGATAATCAACAATCTTGGTGTAGATTATCAATGTATACATGCATTTCCTAACGATTGTATTTTATATAGAGGTGAATATGCAGACTCTTTGACATGTCCCAAATGTCAATCTCCTCGATATAAGGGTGAAGAAGGTAAAATCCCGAAAAAGGTATTGAGATATTTTCCATTGGCTCCACGGATTAGACATATGTTTCAAAGCCCCGAATTATCAAAGCTTTTGACTTGGGGACATGATCACAAAAGTACTAATGGAATAATCAAAATTCCTCATGATAGTGTTGCTTTTCAGCATATTGATTCTACATGGCTTGAATTTGCACAAAATCCACAGAATCTAAAGTTAGGAGTTGCATTAGATGGGGTTAATCCATTCTCCATGAAATCCACTAAATGGTCAACATGGCCAGTGGTAGTCATAAACTACAATCTTCCGCCATATCTTAGCATTAAAAAGGAACATTTAATGCTTTCACTTTTAATCCCAGGCAAAAGACAAGTTAAAGATATGAATGTATATCTTGCTCCTCTCATTGACGATCTTCAAGAGTTATGGAGAGGTATTAATGTCATTGATGTATCGAAAAGCATCAATGAAAGACATATTACGATTCGTGGTATTGTGGCTTGGACTATTCACGATTTTCCTGGATATGGCATTTGTTCAAGTATTGATGTAATTTTTTTATTCAATATGCATGTAAATAAATATGATTTAATCTAATAATATTTTTATCATTTTCCATTATGCAGGAATATCTACTAAGGGTTATAAAGCTTGTCCATATTGTGGTGATTGGATGAGATCAATCTATAGTAAGAATCTCAACAAAAATATTTATGTTCGACATCGACGATTCTTGCCTGATGATCATCCATTAAGATCTAAAAGAGAAGCGATACATTTTAATGGAAAGCTTGAAACAGGCCAGTATCCAAAACCTATGACGCCTATGGATTGGTATAAAAAATGGACAGATGGACCTCTGATAGATCCACAAGCAGAAATCTTCAGTGATGATTCAGATAATGAGTATGTGAATAGAGGTAAAGGAAAATTGGCACTCACAAAAACATATCAATATGGTATTCTTTGGAGTATTGGAAAGAGCTAAAAGTATGTCATCTTCTTGATCCTATGCATATATTCAAAAATATTGGTTATTCACTATGGCAGCATCTTCTTGGACTAAAAGATACCACAACATCAAGGAATTATTTGAAAGATCAAAAATCTAAACCAAAGTTATGGCCAGTTTTTGATAGACATCGACAAGAAACGACTTATGCATCTACTCCTTGGGTACTTACAACAAAAGAGATACAAACTATCAAAAATAGAATTCAATTGATCAAGACTCCTACAGGATATGGAGCATCGTTTCAAAACATGTTTACTATGGATGATAAGAGCTTATCTGGGTTAAAGACCCATGACTGTCATAACTTTTTGAGACATATTTTACCTTTGGTTATCAATGGATGTACAACGAAAGGAGTACGAGATGTGATCTATCGTCTTGGATCACTTATAAGGTAATTATGATACTTTTATATTTAATATGTATGAATATTGGATATCTTTTATTTTTTAGTTAACTTCTTTATAATTGTTTTTATGATTTGTATAGGTGGATTACATCCAAAGAGATCGATAAAAATTCGATCCCACAAAAAAAACGTGAATGCATAGAGCTACTATGTTTGATGGAAAAAGAACTTCCTACTTCATTTTTTGATATTCAGGTTCATTTATTAGTCCATCTTGTAGATGAGATAGAGATTGCTGGTGTTGTCAACACTCGGAGGATGTTTTGGGTCGAGCGATTTATGGGAATACTTAAAGGTTACGTGCGACAAAGGGCAAAACCAGAAGGATCCATGGCAAAGGGTTGGATGCTTGAAGAGTGCATGTATTACGTTAGTGAGTACCTTGAAAGAGTTCATGAAGAAGCTCCACGTGCATGGACCAATGAGTCTTCTTCAAAAATAATAGATGAGGTATTATCAGGTAAGGGGGTTCCATTCTTATTTACATTTCAAGAAAAAAATGATGTTTCTACTTTTGTAGCATATAATAGCGAATGCATGCAAGCATTCCTTAGCGAGTACGAGGAACTTCAAAGTCTCCGAAGTAAAAGGTGAAAAAACAAAAGATCTAGATATAATCTCGATAATAATGAGATTAGAGATATACCTTTTTTCACGGATTGGCTATATAGTCGTTTGCAACGCGCCAACACAAATAATGAAGAAATCTCAGATGAGCAAAGAGAGTTAATGATAGGTTGTGAACGAAAGGTAATTTTATTAACATATATATTTTATTTTTTTCATATATGTATGTTAGTTTCTATTTACTAATAGAATTTATTTTGCAGGGCTCGAATGTTCACTAATATGTGGGCTTTTGGACAACATATTAGAATTAAAGCCATTGATTCTTTACATAAAACAGAGGATTCTAGTATTGTTGCTTGTTTCAAGCAACTATCACGTGCTAGCTCAAAAGACACGAACCTTATAGATAGCGAACTTGGTTACGTAGGAACTATTGTTGGTATCTATGAAATTTTATTTCGTACATTCAAACAGGTAGAAAAAAGTTTATATATTTTTTTTAGAGTTAGTTATTTTTTCAAGCACCTAATAATGGGACATTTTTGTTTTTATATATTTTGATAGGTCATTTTGAAGGTTGACTGGTCTCGAGCGGAGTATTAAGGTAGTAATTCTACAATAAGAAAGGAATTATCTAGGTTTTGGGCAATTGATTCTTCCAAGGTAATGCGATCTACTAAAGAACCATATATTCTTCCTAGGCATATTGAACAAGCATTTTTTTATAAAAAGCCAGATGCTCATCCTTGGTGGCAAGTCATTCATGTGCAACCTAGAGGTAGGTCATTGTTTGAACAGTTTATTGTTAGAGAGATTAAAGAAAGTCCTCTTGATGATTCAGCATCAGATACTGATACATCAACATCTGGAATAGAAATTAGACTCATTATACGTGATTATGATACTAATCTTTTTGATGAAGAGGATAATTCTCTACATGCTGATTGTACTGATGAGGAAGAGGAATTACCAGAAATAGATATTAATCCATCAATAGATGATGTGATTAATGAGAACATAGATTTAACAATAGAAGAAATAAATGAAATCAATAAGGATAATGAACATGAGACTATATTGATGTCTTACCAAAATGATGGCAATAATGAAAACATATGAGCATATTAGATAGTAAATTCTACTCTAGTTATCGATCAATAACTTGAAGCTTCTGAATGGATATCAGATAATAGGTTTTTTTTTATTAACTTGAATAACGATGAATCCTACTAGAGAGATGAAATCATGTTCTTCTAAGTTAGAACATGAAGCTCGGGGGTATGCCTAATTATTTTATATATAGCTTTATTTTCGAAGAGTAAATTTTTATCATGTATGTATGCATATGTGTGTGTATTCATGTGTATTATATGTATACATATGTTGGTATGCATATATATGTATTTCATGTATATGTATGTGTTTGCATGTGTGTGATATATGTATACATGTGTTAAATATGCATATGTGTATATATGCATATGCATTTATGTAAAATATTCATGTATTCATGTACGTAATATATGCAAGTGTTTATAATTGTGTACGTGTATATATGTATATAGGTCTATGTGTAAATATGTATGCATGTATATATATGTTTATGTGTGCATGTAGGCATGTACATGTATGTGTAAATATGTACATGTAAATATGTTAGTATGTATATATATGTTTATGTGTGCATTTAGGCATGTATGTGTGATGCATAATATATCCACTCCATTTTATATTTATGTATTCTATCTACATGATGTGTATATATCTTTACATATATTATGATCCTCGTTGATTCGAGTAGCTATATATACAGGCATAAGGTTGGGAGGAGAGACATCTCTCTAGTAGGACGTCGGAGGTGTACATATACTTCAAACATATGGCTAAAAGGTTGAATTAGAGTTTTAAAATTAGGGATTTCAAAAACCTAATATCGAGATTAGTGTTCTCTCTCTCTCTCTCTCATATACATACATACCGTGCATTGTCGCGACGATGAGCCATAAGTGTCCGCATCTCTTTTAAACACCACTTAAGCGACCACCCTATCCCAAACTCCATCTCAAGTGAACTGAGCACGTACTTTTTATCCCTCTCATGATGCTCACTACAAAAAGAAAAAACATAATGTAAATAAAACATAAGATATATATTTCAATTTATATGTAAAACTTTTACTTACTTCCACGGTAAGTGGACAAAGCGCAGGTAAGAGTCGCATAGTGCGCGCATTCTCCTCTTGAACTCCAATCCATTTCCTATGTATACAATGTTCCCCTCTGGCTCTATGTCGCACTCTAGTCCTAACGTGCCGATGCATGTCCTCATAGGTACCGTCTCTGCTTTGCTATCACATGCTGGAGGTGGTATAGGTGTCCTAAAAATAGATAGATAGAAATAAATAAAAATATGTGTTATAATATCATTAAAAAAGTTTATGAAAAAAAACATACCTATGAGCAGATAGCTCTCTTCCTGCGTGTGGAGCTGCAGAAGAGCCCTCGTCTCATCGCATAAGCATCTGGATCATATAATCCAGCTCCTCATCAGACATCTCTGCGTAGTCCCGCATTATGGCCCCTAGAGTATCAGATGGAACTCTTGCTCTCATAAGACTTTTTATGAGAGTGAGTTTCACCTTTCTCTCTCTATTGGGATCCATAATACCTAACATATAAAACAAAATGGTTAGAAATCAATACATATACGTGTACATATGTAAATGTGTATGCATTAAGTATGTGTATGTATGCATGTGTGTGTGTATGTATGTGTGTGTATATGTGTGTATGCATGTGTATGTGTGTGTATGCATCATTATGTGTATATGTGTCTATGTGTGTGTATATGTATGTGTGTATGTATGTGTATATGTGTGTGTATGTATGTATGTATGTATGTATGTATGTATGCATATGCATATGCATATGCATTATGTATGTATATATATGCATGTATGTGTACGTGTGAGTATGAGTGTGTATGTGTTTATGTATATGTATGTATCTATGTGTGTGTATGTGTCTATGTGTGTATGTGTATGCATGTATGTATGCATATGTGTGTGTATGCATATGTATGTGTGTGTATGCATCATTATGTGTGTCTATGTATGCATGTGTATGTGTGTATGCATCATTACGTGTGTATGTGCCTATGTGTGTGTGTATATGTGTTTGTATGTGTGTATGCATGTGTATATGTGTGTATGCATCATTATGTGTGTAAGTGTCTATGTGTGTTTGTATGTGTATATGTGTGTGTGTGTCTATGTCTATGTGTGTGTGTCTATGAGTGTGTATGTGTTTATGTGTATGTATGTATCTATGTGTGCGTATGTGTCTATGTGTGTATGTGTATGCATGTATGTATGCATATATGTGCGTATGCATGTGTATGTGTGTATGCATCATTATGTGTGTATGTGTCTATGTGTGTATGTGTCTATGTGTGTATGTGTGTATGTATATGTGTGTGTTGTCTATGTGTACGTGTGTGTGTCTATGAGTGTGTATGTGTTTATGTATATGTACGTATCTATGTGTGTGTATGTGTCTATGTGTGTATGTGTATGCATGTATGTATGCATATGTGTGTGTATGCATATGTATGTGTGTGTATGCATCATTATGTGTGTCTATGTATGCATGTGTATGTGTGTATGCATCATTACATGTGTATGTGTCTATGCGTGTATGTGTGTGTGTATATGTGTTTGTATGTGTGTATGCATGTGTATGTGTGTGTATGCATCATTATGTGTGTAAGTGTCTACGTGTGTTTGTGTGTGTGTATATGTGTGTGTGTGTGTCTATGTGTATGTGTGTGTGTTTATGAGTGTGTATGTGTTTATGTGTATGTATGTATCTATGTGTGTGTATGTGTCTATGTGTGTATGTGTATGCATGTATGTGTGCATATGTGTGTGTATGGATGTGTACGTGTGTGTATGCATCATAATGTGTGTATGTGTCTATGTGTGTATGCGTGTATGTATATGTGTGTGTTGTCTATGTGTATATGTGTGTGTGTATATGAGTGTGTATGTGTTTATGTATATGTATGTATCTATGTGTGTGTATGTGTCTATGTGTGTATGTGTATGCATGTATGTATGCATATGTATGTGTGTGTATGCATCATTATGTGTGTCTATGTATGCATGTGTATGTATGTATGCATCATTACGTGTGTATGTGTCTATGTGTGTATGAGTGTGTGTATATGTGTTTGCATGTGTGTATGAATGTGTATGTGTGTGTATGCCTCATTATGTGTGTAAGTGTCTATGTGTGTCTGTGTGTGTGTATATGTGTGTGTGTGTCTATGTGTATGTGTGTGTGTTTATGAGTGTGTATGTGTTTATGTGTATGTATGTATCTATGTGTGTGTATGTGTCTATGTGTGTATTTGTATGCATGTATGTATGCATATGTGTGTGTATGGATGTGTATGTGTGTGTATGCACAATTATGTGTGTATGTGTCTATGTGTGTATGTGTGTAGGTATATGTGTGTGTTGTCTATGTGTATGTGTGTGTGTCTATGAGTGTGTATGTGTTTATGTATATGTATGTATCTATCTGTGTGTATGTATCTATGTGTGTATGTGTATGCATGTACGTATGCATATGTATGTGTGTGTATGCATCATTATGTGTGTCTATGTATGCATGAGTATCTGTGTATGCATCATTACATGTGCATGTGTCTATGTGTGTATGTGTGTGTATATGTGTGTGTGTCTATGTGTATGTGTGTGTGTTTATGAGTGTGTATGTGTTTATGTGTATGTATGTATCTATGTGTGTGTATGTGTCTATGTGTGTATGTGTATGCATGTATGTATGCATATGTGTGTGTATGCATATGTATGTGTGTGTATGCATCATTATGTGTGTCTATGTATGCATGTGTATGTGTGTATGCATCATTACGTGTATGTGTCTATGTGTGTATGTGTGTGTGTATGTGTGTGTGTCTATGTGTATGTGTGTGTGTATATGAGTGTGTATGTGTTTATGTGTATGTATGTATCTATGTGTGTGTATGCGTATGCATGTATGTATGCATATGTATGTGTATGCATGTGTATGTGTGTGTATGCATCATTATGTGTGTATGTGTCTATGTGTGTATGTGTTTGTGTATATGTGTGTATATGTGTGCGTGTGTCTATGTGTATGTGTCGCTACGCATCTATGAGTGTTTATGTGTTTATGTGTGTGTATGTGTCTATGTGTGTGTATGTGTCTATGTGTGTATGTGTCTATGTGTGTGTATGCATGTATGTATGCATAGGTTTGTGTATGTGTGTGTATGCATTATGTATGCATATGTGTGTGTATGCATTATGTATGTGTATGTATGCATATGCATTATGTATGCATATGTATGCATGTATGTGTATGTGTGTGTATGTCTCTCTATGTGTGTGTATGCATATATGTGTGTGTATGTGTGTATGTGTGTATATGTGTATCTATGTGTGTATGCATGTGTATGTGTGTGAATGCATCATTATGTGTGTATGTGTCTGTGTGTGTATATGTGTGTGTATGTGTGTGCATGTCTATGTGTGTGTATGTGTGTGTGCGTCTATGTGTATGTGTGTGTGTGTCTATGAGTGTGTATGTTTGGATGTGTGTGTGTATGAATGTGTGTATATGAGTGTGTATGTTTGGATGTGTAAGTGTATATGTGTGTCTATGTGTGTATGCATGTGTATGTGTGTGAATGCATCATTATGTATGTCTATGAGTGTGTATGTTTGGATGTGTGTGTGTATATGTGTGTCTATGTGTGTATGCATGTCTATGTGTGTGAATGCATCATTATGTGTGTATGTGTGTGCGCGTCTATGTGTATGTTTGTGTGTCTATGAGTGTGTATGTGTTTATGTGTGTGTATGTGTCTATGTGTGTCTATGTGTCTATGTGTCTATGTGTGTATGTATGCATATGTGTGTATGTGTGTGTATGCATGATGTATGCATATGTGTGTGTATGCATTATGCATTATGTATGTGTATGTATGCATGTGCATTATGTATGCATATGCATTATGTATGTCTATGTATGCATGTGAATTATGCATGTATATGTGTGTGCATGTGTATGCATTATGTGTGCATGTGTGTATGTGTATGCATTATGCATTGTGTATGTGTGTATATGTGTGTGTATTTGTGTGTATGTGTGTGCGTGTCTATGTGTATGTTTGTGTGTGTCTATGTGTGTATATGTGTGTGTACATATGTATGTGTGTGTAAGTGTGTGTGTATGCGCAATACCTGCCAATGGTCTCGTTCTCTCTCTCTCTCCCTCTGGTGCTCTCTCTCTCTCTCTCTCTCTCTCTCTCTCTCTCTCTCTCTCTCTCTCTCTCTCGGTCTCTCTCTTCTTGCTCGCGTCCAAGTCCCGGCACAAATGTGCCGGGAGAAATCATTTTTTTTTTACATTCCAGAGCGTCGCATATGGGACGCTCTGGAGTTTGCCAACGTCGTTGAGTTCGTCGCTAGGCAGCGACGGTTCTAGCGACGCTTTTTAAATAGCGTCGCATAAGCGACTCTAGCGTTGCTTAGGCGACGGGGGTCGGGCAAAAAAAGAAAATCAAAATTCGTACCGTCGCTTATGCGACGAGCGCGTCGCATAAGAGACGGTTCTCATTTTTTTCCGATTCGGGGGACGTCGCTATGCCCCCCTTTTTCTTGTAGTGTCATCATCATGATCACCCTCTGACGATCGAGATCGTCCCTCCTGTGTCTGTCTCTCTACCTCATCCATATCTTCCTCTTCATAATACTCCTATATTACATATAACAAAGATAAATAAGTAAAACAATTAAACCATTCATAAAAATAAAATACTTATATAAAATTTAATAATACTCACAAAGGCATCCGGATGATCTCGCATATACTCGCTCAAACGTCGATATCCAAAATGTGTAGCATACTCGATCTCATGTTTTGTAGGATATCGGCCATAATCCTTTCGCTGCATTGAAACAAAAAAAAAAGATTAGTTTCTTGCATTTTAACTAAAATAAACAATATACTCACAATAACACATATACTTACAAGTGTAGCTACAAAACCATGATGGCCCATTTGGCCTAGGTGCGATGTCTGGCCCGACTCAACTCTCTTTTTTGTAGCAACCTGTTTACTTAAGAAAAAAGAAATACATAAATTAAATGTAAAAAATTACTAAAATATATGAAAATTATAAATATAAACTATTAATTTGTATACCTTCTGCTGAGGAAATGACTCCTGAAGACGTAGCTGTCTACAAAAAAAATGCCATGTCCAAGGTGGTATGTTAGGTCATCTCTTATTCTTTTCCACCATACAATATCTCTTGTTAATGTAATCTCAACCAAAAAAAATAATCAGAACACATACACGTATATACACACATATACACATACACATATACATGCAAACATATATGCATACAAATATGCATGCATATACACATATGCATGCATATACACATATGCATGCATATACACATATGCATGCATATACACATATGCATGCATATACACATATGCATACATATAACATAAACACACATATACATATCCGCATATATACGTACACACACATACATGCATATACACTCATTCATACAAAATACATGCATTTATCCCACAATAATGTGTATTTGTGTATATGTGAATATGTGTGTATGTGTAAATGTGTATATGTGTGTATGTGTAAATATGTATATGTGATTTTTTTGTGTATGTAAATAATCAGATTATTAATATCAAATACCATTATTTGTAGATTCTGATCAATCAGATGGAACTCCACCACCGTCTCCTCATCGTGTAAGTCAGAATATTGTTCCTACCTCACATGATGAAATGAAGAAGATAATCAACAATCTTGGTATAGATTATCAATGTATACATGCATGTCCTAACGATTGTATTTTATATAGAGGTGAATATGCAGACTCTTTGACATGTCCCAAATGTCAATCTCCTCAATATAAGGGCGAAGAAGGTAAAATCCCAAAAAAGGTATTGAGACATTTTCCATTGGCTCCATGGATTAGACATATGTTTCAAAGCCCCGAATTATCAAAGCTTTTGACATGGGGACATGATCATAAAAGTATTGATGGAATAATCAGAATTCCTCATGATAGTGTTGCTTTTTAGCATATTGATTCTACATGGCCTGCATCTGCACAAAATCCACAGAATGTTAAGTTAGGAATGGCATTAGATGGGGTTAATCCATTCTCCATCAAATCCTGTAAATGGTCAACATGGCCAGTGGTAGTCATAAACTACAATCTTCTGCCATATCTTAGCATTAAAAAGGAACATTTAATGCTTTCACTTTTAATCCTAGGCAAAAGACAAGTTAAAGATATGAATATATATCTTGCTCCTCTCATTGACAATCTCCAAGAGTTATGGAGAGGTATTAATGTCATTGATGTATCGAAAAGCATCAATGAAAGACATATTACGGTTCATGGTATTGTGGCTTGGACTATTCACGATTTTCGAGGATATGGTGTTTGTTCAGGTATTGATGTAATTTTTCTATTCAATATGCATATAAATAAATATGATTTAATCTAATTATATTTTTATCATTTTCATGATGTAGGAATATCTACTAAGTGTTATAAAGCTTGTCCATATTGTGATGATTGGTTGAGATCAATCTATAGTAAGAATCTCAACAAAAATATTTATCTTTGACATCAACGATTCTTGCCTGATGATCATCCGTTAAGATCTAAAAGAGAAGCGATACATTTTAACGGAAAGCTTGAAACAGGTCAGTGTCTAAAACCTATGACACCTATGGATTGGTAAAAAAAATGGACAGATGGACCTCTAATAGATCCAGAATCAGAAATCTTCAGTGATGATGAAGATAACGAGTATGTGAAGAGAGGTAAAGGAGAATTGGCACTCATAGAGAACATATGAATATGGTATTCTTTGGAGTATTGGAAAGAGTTAAAAGTATGTCATCTTCTTGATCCTATGCATATATTCAAGAATATTGGTTATTCACTATGGTAGCATCTTCTTGGACTAAAAGATACCATAGCATCAAGGAATGATTTGAAAGATCAAAAATCAAAACCAACCTTATGGCCACTTTTTTATAGACATCGACCAGAAACGACTTATGCACCTTCTCGTTAGGTACTTACAACAAAAGAGATACAGACTATCAACAATAGAATTCAATTGATTAAGACTCCTACAGGATATGGAGCATCTTTTCAAAACATGTCTAGTATGGATGATAAGAGCTTAATTAGGTTGAAGACCCATGACTGTCATAAATTTTTGAAACATATTTTACCTTTGATTATCGATGGATGTACAACAAAAGGAGTATCTATCTTCTTGGATCGCTTATAAGGTAATTATGATACTTTTATATTTAATATGTATGAATAGTGGATATCTTTTATTTTTGAATTAACTTCCTTATAAATTTTTTTATGACATGTATAGGTGGATTACATCCAAAGAGATTGACAAAAACTCGATCCCACAAAAAAAAACGTGAATGCAAAGAGCTACTATGTTTGATGGAGAAAGAACTTCCTACTTCATTTTTTGATATTCACGTTCATTTATTATTCCATCTTGTGGATGAAATAGAGATTGCAAGTGTTGTCAACACTCGATGGATGTTCTGGGTGGAGCAATTTATGGGAATATTGGCATCTTATGTGTGACAAAGAGCGAAACCAGAAGGATCCATGGCAAAGGGTTGGATGCTTGAAGAGTGCATGTATTATGTTAGTGACTACCTTGAAAGAGTTCATGAAGAAGCTCCACGTGCATCGACCAACGAGTCTTCTTCAAAAATAATAGATGAGGTATTATCACGTAAGGGAGATCCATTTTTATTTACATTTCAAGAAAAAAATGATGTTTCTACTTTTGTAGCATATAATAGCAAATGCATGCAAGAAATCCCTAGCGAGTATGAATAGGAACTTCAAAATCTCTGAAGTAAAAGGCGAAGAAATAAAACATATAGACATAATCTAGATAAAAATGCGATTACAGATATATCTTCTTTCACAAACTGGCTATATAGTCGTTTGCAATGCAGCAATGATAATAATGAAGAAATCGTAGATGAGCAAAGAAAGTTAATGATAGGTTGTAAATGAAAGGTAATTTTATTTTAATAAGATTTTATTTTTTTCATATATGTATATTAGTTTCTATTTACTAATTTAATTTCTTTTGTAGGCTCGAATGTTCACTAATATGTGGGCTTTTGGACAGCATATTAGAATTAAAGCCATTGATTCTTTACATAAAACAGAGGATTCTAGTATTGTTGCTTCTTTCAAGCAACTATCATGTGCTAGCTCAAAA
Source organism: Ceratopteris richardii (assembly GCA_020310875.1). Lineage (NCBI taxonomy): Eukaryota > Viridiplantae > Streptophyta > Polypodiopsida > Polypodiales > Pteridaceae > Ceratopteris > Ceratopteris richardii. The sequence continues at coordinate 152,446,674 of CM035423.1, read as the reverse complement.
GACACAAACCTTATAGATGGCAAGCTTGGTTACATAGGAACTGTTGTTGGTATCTACAAAATTTCATTTCGTACATTCAAACAGGTAGAAAAAAGTTTATATTTTTTATGATAGAGTAAGTTGTTTTTTTAAGCACCTAATAATGGTTTTTTGTTTTTATATATTTTGATAGGTTGTTTTGAAGGTTGACAGGTTTTGAGCTAAGTATAAAGACAGTAATTTCACATTAAGAAAGGAATTATCTGGGTTTTGGGCAATTGATTCTTCCAAGGTAATGCGATCTATTAAAGAACCATATATTCTTCCTAGGCATATTGAACAAGCATTTTTTTATAAAAACCCTGATGCCCACCCTTGGTGGCAAGTTGTTCATGTTCAACCTAGAGGTAGGTCATTATTTGAACAGTTTATTGTTAGAGAGATCAAAGAAAGTCCTCTTGATGATTCAACATCAGATACTGATACATCAACATCTGAAAGAGAAATTAGAACCATTATACGTGATAATGATACTAATCTTTTTGATGAAGAGGATAATACTCTACATGCTGATTCTACTGATGAGGAAGAGGAATTACCAGAAATCGATATTAATCCATCAATAGATGATGTGACTCATGAGAACACAGATTTAACAATAGAAGAAATAAATGAAATCAATAAGGATAATGAACATGAGACTATATTAATGTCTTACCAAAATGATGGCAATAATGAAAACATATGAGGAGATTAGATAGTAAATTCTACTCTAGTTATCGGTCAATAACTTGAAGCTTCTGAATGGATTTCAGATAATAGATTTTTTATTCAACTTGAATAACGATGAATCCTACTAGAGAAATGAAATCATGTTCTTTTAAGTTAGAACATGAAGCTCGAGGGTATGCCTAATTATTTTATATATAGCTTTATCTTCGAGGAGCAAATTTTTATCATGTATGTATGCATATGTGTGTGTACTCATGTGTATTATATGTATACATATGTTAGTATGCATATATATGTATTTCATGTATATGTATGTGTGGGCATGTGTGTGATATATGTATACATGTGTTAGTATGCATATGTGTATATATGCATATGCATTTATGTAAAATACTCATGTATTCATGTAATATATGCAAGTGTTTATAATTGTGTATGCATGTATAAGTATACATTTGTGCATGTAGGCATGTATATGTGATGTGTATATGCAGTATATATGTATATGTGTCTATGTGTAAATGTGTATATGTAAATATGTATGCATGTATAAATATATATATATATATATATATATATATATATATATGTGTGTGTGTGTGTGTGTGTATGTGTGTGTGTGTGTGCATGTAGGCATGTATATGTGATGTGTACATATATATATGTATATGTGTCTATGTGTAAATGTGTACATGTAAATATGTATGCATGTATGTATATATTTTGTGTGCATTTAGGCATGTATGTGTGTTGCATAATATATCTATTCCATTTTATATTTATGTATGTGTATCTACATGATGTGTATATATCTTTATATATATTGTGATCCTTGTTGATTCGAGTAGCTATATATAGAGGTATAAGGTTGGGAGGAGAGACATCTCTCTAGTAGGACGTCGGAGGAATAGATGCAATATGTACATATACTTCAATCATATGGCTAAAAGGTTGAATTAGAGTTTTTAAATTAGGGGTTTTAAAACCCTAATATCAAAATTAGTGTTTTCAAGTTAGGACTTTTGAAAGAGGATTTATTTATTTATATATAGATATATATATATATATATATATATATATATATATATATATATATATATATATATATATATATATATATATATATATATATATATATATATATATATATATATATACATATATATATATATATATATATATATATATATATATATATATATATATATATATATATATATATATATATACATATAGATATATCAGTGTGCATGCATGTGTGTATGTATGTGTTTCTATATGTGCGTATGCATGTGTATGTATGTGTATCTATATGTGCGTATGCATGTGTTGTGTGTGTGTATGCATATGTATATGTATATATGCATGTAAATATGATTATATGAGTCTATGTGTGTGTACATATGATTATGCATGTGTATGTGTATGTGAGTATGTGCATGTGTATGTGAGTATGTGTATGTGTATGCGAGTATGTTTATGTGTCTATGTGTATTCATTATATGTGCGTAATTACATGCATGTGTATGTGTGTGTAAAAATGTGCATGTATGTGTGCGTATGTATAAATATGCATGTATGTGTATATGTGTGTAAATGTGCATGTATGATGTATATGTGTGTGTATGCGTATTTGTACCTTTACTCTCACTCTTTTCTCTCTCTCTCATATACATACATACATACATAAACACACAGACTCATATCCACATATATATACATAAAAGAAATGCGTACTGTGCATTATGATGACGATGAGCATAAGTGTCCGCATCTCTTTTAGACACCACTTATGCGACCATCCTGACTTGTAAAATTTATACTTACTTCCACGGTAAGTGGACAAGGCACAGGTAAGAGTCGCATAGTGCCCCCATTCTTCTCTTGAACTCCAATCCATTCGCTATGTACACAATGTTCCCCTCTGGCTCTATATCACACTCTAGCCCGAAGGTGCCTATGCATGTCCTCATAGGGAACTCTGCTCTACTATCATGATCTGGAGGATAGGTGTCCTAAAAATAGTTAGATAAAAATAAATAAAAATATGTGTTATAATATCATTAAGAAAGTTTATGAAAAAAAAACATGCCTATGAGCAGATAGCTATCTTCCTGCATGTGGAGCCACAAAAGAGCACTCCTCTGGTCGCTGGGTAAGCATCTGGATCGTATAATCCAGCTCATCATCAGGCATCTTTGAGTACTCATGCATGATGACCCCTAGAGTATCAGACGGAGCTTTTGCTCTCATAAGACTTTTCATGAGAGTGAGTTTTGTCTTTCTCTCTCTAATAGGATCCATAATACCTAACATATAAAACAAAATGGGCTAGAAATCAATATATATACGTGTACATATGTAAGTGTGTATATATGTATGGTGTATATGTGAGTGTGTGTATGCATGTAAACATGTATGTATGCATATGCATGTGCATTATGTATGCAAATGTATGCATGTGTGTGTATGTGTGTGTGTGTATGCATGGAAGTATGTATGTATGCATATGCATTATGTATATATATGTATGCATGCATGTGCATGCGTGTGTATGTGTCTTTATGTGTGTGTATGCATATGTATGTGTGTATGTCTCTATGTGTCTGTCTATGCATATATATATGTGTGTATGTGTCCATGTGTGTATATGTGTGTGTGTATCTGTATATATACATGTGTATCTGTATATATGTGTCTATGTATTTGTATGTATGTGTGTAACTGTGTGTGGATGTGTCAGTGTAAGTGTGTATGTGTGTATGTGTGTATGTGTGCATATATGTGTGTGTCTATGTGTGTATATATATGTGTATCTATATATATATATGTCTATATGCATGTGTATGTGTGTGGATGTGTGTATGTGTGTGTGTAAGTCTGTATGTGTCTATGTGTGTATGTGTTTGTTTATATATGTGTGTGTGTATCTCTGTGTGTGTAAGTTTATATGTGTGCATGTGTGTGTGTCTATGTGTGTAAGTGTGTGTGTGTCTATGTGTGTATGTTTGTGTGTATGCATGTGTAAGTGTTTCTGTGTATGTGTGTATGTCTATGTGTGTGTGTAAAGCTTGTGTATATATCTGTGTATGTGTATATGTGTGTATGTGTCCATGTGTGTGTATGTGTGTATATGTGTATGTGTATGCATGTAAGCATATATCTATGCATATGCATGTGCATTATGTATACATGTGTGTGTATATGTTTGTATGTCTATGTATGCATGTAAGTATGTATGTATGCATATGTGTGTGTGTATATGTGTGTATGTTTGTGTATGCATGTAAGTATGTATGTATGCATATGCATATGCATTATGTATGCATATGTATGCATGTATGTGTATGTGTGTATATGTCTCTTTACGTGCCTGTGTATCTGTGTGTGTGTCTCTCTACGTGTGTGTGTGTCTCTCTCTACGTGTGTGTGTGTGTGTCTATGTGTATATGTATCTATGTGTATGTGTGTGTATGCATGTAAGCATGTATGTATGCATATGCATATGCATTATGTATGCATATGCATCCATATGTATGCATGTGTGTGTATGTGTGTATGTATGTATGCATATGTATGCATGTGTGTGTATGTGTGTGTATGCATGTAATTATGTATGTATGCATATGCATATGCATTATGTGTGTATGTGTCTATGTGTGTGTGTATGTGTCCGTGTGTCTATGTGTGTGTATGCATGTGTATGTGTGTGTAAATCTATGTGTATATGTGTGTGTATGTCTCTATGTGTATGTATGTGTCTATGCGTGTGTATGTGTATGCATGTGCATTATGTATGCATATGTATGCATATGTGTGTGTATGTGTGTGTATGTGTATGCATGTATCTATGTATATGCATGTGCATTATGTATGGATATGTATGCATATGTGTGTGTATGCATGTAAGTATGTATGTATGCATATGTATATGTATTATGTATGCATATGTATGCATGTATGTGTATGTCTCTCTATGGGTGTGTACGCATATATGCGGGTGTATGTGTGCATGTATATGTGTGTGTGTCTATGTGTCTATGTGTATGTGTGTATGCGTGTGTAT
>CM035423.1:152364397-152439397 GCA_020310875.1 Ceratopteris richardii | reverse complement strand
TGGAACCAGCTTGAGAGGCTTTTTTGTCACTTATCATTTTGTGAGTGGTGAACAGCTCTTACACAAGCAATTGCGACGGGGTCAACCATCTCGAATGTACTCTTCTACAATCTCTGACGCAGTCGCCCAGATGCGCCCATACTTGAAAGTCAATATTTTTCACACAGTCGGTGTGAACAGCACATCCATCTTTTGAAATAATCCACATTCTGCAATGGGACAGGTTAAGAGAGTCCTCACTCTCCTGCTCTTCTCTCTCGTTTGCGTCCTCGCCCTTCTTTCCGGCTGCTCGAATGGCAACAGGATCTAACGTAACCTGTTAACAGCTCCGCAATCCTACTACCAGGTACAATATTCTGTATGTCAGGTTACGAGAGTCCTCACTCTCCTCCTCTTCTGTCTCGTTTGCGTCCTCGCCCTTCTTTCCGGCTGCTCGAATGGCTACAGGATCCAACGAAACCTGTTAACAGCTCCGCCATCCTATTACCAGGTACAATATTCTGTTTGTCATTCTCATTGTACATTTGGGCGCAATTTGTTTCGTCTCTCTTCTTGGGATGCAAGTTGCAACGCGAAACAGAATCCATGAGGCTTAAGCCTCCCTGGAGGGCGCACTCTGCGTACTTTGATTTATCCATTGTACGGTTTGATAACATTCTTTATTGCTCACCATGTTGCACGTCATGCTGGCAGGCGCACCCCCCAAGATCAAGAACGAGATGATCATAGTTATGAATTATGTTGTAAACTGTTGCATTGATCTCGTAAGCTGTTACATTTTTATAGGTGATTGAGTTGATTACATTGGACACGTGTATGCATTTAGTAATTAGTGCATGGATCGATTACATGTATAGTGATGTGGATTAAATCCGCCAACACGCCTACGTAAGAAACCTCGTCTATACAGAGGCTATGAAACATGTGATGGTTTTGTATGCTTAACAATAGAGAAAAAATGAAGAGAACTATTCTTCCATACAAAAGTTATCATGATATTTCTTATAACGTTAATGAGTTTTCTTTTTTTGTTTTTATGAAGGTTCAGCCGAGGTCTACTCCTTCAGGTTTTAACTTTGAAATTGCAACGGTACAAGGAAGGGCATAGTACTCATGGGATCCCCCTTATCCCACAAGAAGAGGGGTTTACATAGCTGGGTTAGACTGCGGTCACAACTACCGCGAAGCAAGATAAACGGTGGCCATCAGCCACAAGATACAAGTTAATTAACATGTCCAATGGGGGTTGGGTGGTTGGGTTAATGAGTTTTCTTGATGTTATTGCTTTGTTGTTCATAAATGGAGCAGCATCAGTTGCAGAAGAGTTGTTGATTGGTCCAGCCTTGAGATGTGCAGTATAGCTGCTTTGCGAAGCCTTGAAATTAGAGGCATTATTTCCCCCCGCAAGGTGAGAAAAGCAGCGAGGGAGAATACAAGGACAAGGATCGTATGGGTAGTTGTACCTCAGAGTTTCCTGAATGGAGAGCACAAAGAGGTGGTCGGTCACTGCAGGTACTTGTACCCAGGTAGGTACTTCAGAAAGGTGTCCATACCAAAGGATGACATCATCGGTGTAGAGGAAAATGAGGTACAGCTGTTGTGGGAGGCCGCAGAGGAAGTTTGTGGAAGGTCTGCATCAGGCTGGAAGAGAGCCTTTATTGGTTGAGAGCAATTTACAGATGGATAATGAACTGAACTGTATGGGTGTAAAGGATCGTGGAAGCCACTCTGGATGTTGAAGAGTCCGGGCATATGTAGATGGCCGGATGCTTGTATCGCAAGTAGGGAGATTGAAATTTGAAGCGCTAGATCGTCCTTGTTTCCAGTTTGCAAAAGTAGAATGGAAATCGCGGAATGTGTAGTATGCACTACAGGTGCAGCACGATCGCTGCGAAGGTAGAAGGTAGTGTTGTCAGCAACGCAGGATGATACTCATGCGAGAAATGCGGCAGCGGAACTAGAAGAAGTAAATAATTTGGAAGGCAATCCAGAATGGTGCATGGACCTGCTAGAGTAGGAGTGTCATCTGCCTCAGATGGCATGGATTGCACAGAGGCGCAGAAGGGTAGTGCAGGCTGCCAAGGAGTCGCGGATGCAGAAGCACATGGTGGCGACGTGTTTCGCCCAAGTTGAGTGAAGCCATCATTGTCTGTGTAGGCACAAGGGTAGTGCAGGCTGCCAGGGAGTGGCGGACGCAGAAGCACATGGTGGCGATGTGTTTCGCCCAAGTTGAGTGAAGCCATCATTGTCTGCGTAGGTAGAAGCGAAGGCCTTGATGATGAGAAACCCAAAAATAATTCTTCATAGTGTCAATAAGCATCCATTGTCAGGTTTCAGTGAAATGGAAGAAATTTATGATCCATTCATTCCTTAATCTCCAAACATTTGCATTTTCTTAAACAATGTTGTGCTATGAGTGTCTCTAAATATTGCGGACATCTTAAGTACAAAAATTCATCGAGCTGTCTTTCCTTATAATGTTTTGGACTTTCTTATTTTTTCTCTTATAAGGAGGATTTCAATTATCGTAAAAAAAATGGATGGACTTGCAAAAGATGAGTTCAGAGTACATCTATTTTTTCTGTATGGTGTGGTTCTCTATGGATCTTTCGAAGAGTGGTTCTCTATGGATTTTTCGATAACTATTAAAAGATGTTGGTGATTATAGAAGGACTTCGATATTGTTAGAGGGGAATCCATATAGTCTTTCATAAAGACAATACTTTTTTATCGTTGGTAAGACAAAAGAAGACACTGAGTTCTAGAAGCCAAAGATACTTGAAGGATGGTAAGGATATCTACCTCGGATATTTATCAACTCAATGAGTTCTTCCTTTGGCATACGGAGAACCAAAAAAGCGGTTGAACAATGAATTAAGAAAAGCACACTCATGGAAAGATGGTGTAATAGAAAAAAGGTACCCAATTTTTGGAAGATATACTAAGAGCTTTTATCTTCAATATCTAGGTTCATCTAATATAAACGATAACTAGTTTATGGATCATAGCTTAGGAGTTGGACTTTTTGCTATGGCAACATAAGGAGAGGAACTGATTTCAAAACTAAGCTTTTGAAGACTTTGATAGAATCACTAAGTGATTCTCATTAGTCAAAGTAAGTCATTAACAATAATGATCTCCAAATGTATCATCTAGTTCTACCTAGTAGTTGGAATAGTTTGAAGAAATAGTGCGAGTAGATCACATGATCCACAAATTCCACTACACCATTCTTAAGTGAACACTAAATAGTTTGAAGAAATAGTGCGAGTAGATCACATGATCCACAAATTCCACTACACCATTCTTAAGTGAACACTATGCATTTGACAAAGGTACATCACGTACACAAGTGGCTAGTTATAGGAACCAAATAATAGGAATATAGGTAGTCTTAGCAAGGATCAATTCTTTGTACCAATGATTCTTTCCCTTTAGTTCACTTGCCAAAGGATCTTGAACTAAAATAGGATGTGCATCAAGGACGTGTTCATGAGCATATCTATATAGGTCATGGGCCTTGTGGGAAGATCAAATATTGAAGTGTAGTTTCTAGGAGGAAAATTCTCTTCAAGGATGGAATAATGCTATAAAGTGAGTTTCCCTAGACTAGAGTTTAATTAAAGATCAAAGTTGTATAAGGAATTAGGTGAGCTCATAGCTTAGCCTAGTGGTTTAGTTAAAAGAATGTAAATGAGGAGTTCTTGGTTTCAAATCTCATGAATCATATGAAAGTGTATTTCTCCACAAGCCTTTTAGGTTCTTCTAGAAGCTTCCGTTGGACCCATAGCACACATGCTTTCACTTATTATAGAGATAATTGGTTTTCTAGCTTGAAGGACTTGTGACACTTATGTATGCATTCATCAAAGAAGTATCCCCTAGCCCATCGCTAAATAGTGAAAGGTTTGGATACGTAGATCATGTCTTTGTAATGATGTAGTATGTAGAATCCCCAACACTAATGGTTATGTTTCATAGAAATGATAAGAAAGAAGTATCCCCTAGCCCATCGCTAAATAGTGAAAGGTTTGGATACGTAGATCATGTCTTTGTAATGATGTAGTATGTAGAATCCCCAACACTAATGGTTATGTTTCATAGAAATGATAAGATATTTTGCAGTAGACAATACGTGCTCTTTGTAGCATGCAAACGTGGGGTAAAGGGATCCAACCTTCTTACATTTTCCCATGACGATATACTTTTTCATATGGAAAAAGTCTGATAAAAAAACATCATATTTCGTGTCATGAAGTAGAATAATTGAGATCAAAGTGCATAAAACTTATGCTACATGTGAACATTATACATTATGAAAAATGAGCTATTTGCAAACTAAACAACAAGATTAAAAATCCAAACACTACAAGAAATAGGGGGCGTAGCGATGCCCTCGAATTGAAAAAAAAAAACGTGTACCGTCGCTTATGCGACGCTGGCTTCGCATAAGCAACGGTCAATTTTTTGATTTTTTTTTAAAGCGAAAATTGTTGCATAAGCGAAGATAGCATCGCTTATGCGACGCTAAATTAATAGCGTCACAAATACCGTCGCTAGTGAGCAACGGTATTTGCAACGTTGGCAAACTGAAGAGCGTCGCATATGCGACGCTCTGGAATGTAAGAAAAGAAATTTGATTTCTCCCGGCACATTTGTGCCGAGATTTGAATGCGAGAGACCAAGAAGAGACCAAGAGAGAGAGAGAGCGCGTGTGAGAGAGAGAGAGAGAGACACATCTACTTGCAAGGTATGCGCACACACACACACACATACATATGCATACACACACACATATACACACATAGACACACACACACACATACTCAAAGACACACACACATACACATACACAAATAATGTTGCATACACACATGCACACATAATGCATACACATGCACACACATATACACATACATATACACACACATACACACATACACACACATACACACACACATACACACACATATACACACATACACACACATATATGCATACAAACACACATAGAGAGACATGCACACACATAAACATACATGCATACATAATGCATATGCATATGCGTACATCCATAGATACTTACATGCATACACACACATATGCATACATAATGCATATGCATATGAGTACATACATACATACTTACATGCATACACACACATATGCACACATAGACACATACACACACATAGATACATACACACACATAGACACATACACACACATAAACACATACACACACATATGCATACGTACATACATACACATACACAAACATAGACACATACACACACATAAACACATACACACACATTCACATACGTATGCATACATAATGCATACACACACATATGCATACATACATGCATACACATACACACATACACACATACACACACATAGACACATACACACATAAACACATACACACACATACACACACATACACACACATATGCATACATACATGCATACACATACACACACATATGCATACACATACACACACATAGACACATACACACACATAAGCACATACACACCCATATGCATACATAATGCATACACGCACATACACACACATATGCATACATACATGCATACACATACACACATAGACACATACACACACATAGACACATACACACATAAACACATACACACACATATGCATACATACATGCATACACATACACATACACATATGCATACACATACACACACATAGACGCATAGACACACATAAACACATACACACACATACACACACATACACACATATATGCATACATAATGCATACACACACATACACACACATATGCATACATACATGCATACACTTACACACATAGACACATACACACACATAGACACATACATACACATAAACACATACACACTCATAGACACACACACACATACACATAGACGCACACACACATATACACACATATACACACACACACATATACACATAGACACATACTCACATTATGATGCATTCACACATACACATAAATACATACATAGACACACATATACACACACACATACACACACATATATGCATACACACACACATAGACATACATACACACATTTACACATACATGCATACATGTGCATACATAATGCATATGCATATGCATACATACATACTTACCTGCATACATACACATACATAATTCATACACACACATATGCATACATAATGCATACACACACATACACACACCTATGCATACATACATGCATACACATACACACATAGACACATACACACGTAGACACATACACACACATAAACACATACACACTCGTAGACACATACACACATAGACTAATGATGCATACACACATACAGACACATATACACACATACACACACATATGTGCATACACACACATAGAGAGACATACACACACATACACATATATGCATACATATGCATACATAATGCATATGCATATGCATACATAATGCATATGCATATGCATACATACATACTTACATGCATACATAATGCACATGCTTACATACACATACGTAATGCACACACACACATATGCATACATAATGCACATGCATAGATACATACACACACATAGACACATACACACATAGACACATACACACATAGACACATACACACACATAAACACATACATACTCATAGATACACACATATACACATAGACACACACACACATACACACACACATACACACATAATGATGCATACTACACATGCATACACACATACACACACATATACACACACATATATGCATACACACACATAGAGATACATACACACACATACACATACATGCATACATATGCATACATATGCATACATAATGCATATGCATACATAATGCATATACATACATAATGCATATGCATATGCATACATACATACTTACATGCATACATAATGCACATGCTTACATACACATACATAATGCATACAAATACACACATAGACACATACACACACATAGACACATACACACACATAAACACATACACACTCATAGATGCATAGGCACACATACACATAGACACATACACACATACACATACACAAACACATATACACACACATATACACACACACACAAACATACACACATAGACACATACACACATAATGATGCATACACACACATACATATGCATACACACACATATGCATACACATACACACATACACACACAGATACATACATACACATAAACACATACACTCATAGACACACACACATACACATAGATGCGCACACACATACACACACATATACACACACTTACACACATAGACACATACACACATAATGATGCATACACACACATACACATGCATACACACACATATGCATACATACATGCACACACATACACACATACACACACATAGATACATACATACACATAAGCACATACACACTCATAGACACACATACATAAGCATAGACACACACACACACATAGATATACACACACATAAACACACATAGACACATACACACATAATGATGCATACACATGCACATGCATACACACATACAAACACATGTACACACACATACACACATACACACATATATGCATACACACACATAGAGAGACATACTCACACATACACATACATGCATATATATACATACATAATGCATATGCATATGCATACATACATACATACATACATACATACATACATGCATACATACACATACATAATGCATACACACACATATGCATACATAATGCATACACACACACACATATGCATACATCCATGCATACACATACACACATAGAAACATACACACACATAGACACACACTTACACACATAGACACATACACACATAATGATGCATACACACACATACACATGCATACACACACATATGCATACATACATGCATACACATACACACATAGACACATACACACACATAGATAGATACATACACATAAACACATACACACACTGATAGACACACATACATACACATAGACGCACACACACATATACACACACACATAAACACACATAGACACATAGACACATACACACATAATGATGCATACACATGCATACACACATGCAAACACTTGTACACACACATACACACATACACACATACACACATATATGCATACACACACATATATGCATACGCACACATCGAGAGACATACTCACACATACACATACATGCATATATATACATACGTAATGCATATGCATATGCATACACACATACACACATACATACATACATGCATACATGCATACATACACATAAATAATGCATACACACACATATGCATACATAATGCATACAGACACATACACACATATGCATACATACATGCATACACATACACACATAGACACATACACACACATAGACACATACACACACATAAACACATACACACTCATAGATGCACACACATACACATAGACACACACACATACACACATATACACACACACATACACACATAGACACACACATAATGATGCATACACACACATACATATGCATACACACATACACACACACATACACTGCACATACATACACACACATGCATACATACACATACTTAATGCATACAAACATACATATGTAAACGTATATATATATATATTGATTTCTAATCATTTTGTTTTATATGTTAGGTGTTATGGATCGTAGTAGAGAGAGAAAGGCGGAACTCACTCTCATAAAAAGTCTTATGAGAGCAAGAGTTCCGTCTGATACTCTAGGGGCCATAATGCGTGATTACTCAAAGATGTCTGATGAGGAGCTGGACTATACGATCCAGATGCTTACCCAGCGATCAGACGAGGGCTCTTCTGCGGCTCCACATGCAGGAAGAGAGCTATCTGCTCATAGGTATGTTTTTTTTTTCATAAACTTTTTTAATCATATTATAACACATATTTTTATTTATTTTTATCTATCTATTTTCAAGACACTTATACCACCTCCAGCACGTGATAGCAGAGCAAAGTTCCATATGAGGACATGCATAGGCACCTTAGGACTAGAGTGCGATAGAGAGCCAGAGGGGAACATTGTGTACATAGGGAATGGATTGGAGTTCAAGAGAAGGATGCAGGCACTATGCGACTCTTACATGTGCTTTATCCACTTACCCGTGGAAGTAAGTAAAAATTTTACATATAAATTGAAATAAATATCTTATGTTTTATTTACATTATGTTTTGTTTTGTAGTGAGCATGATGAGAAGGATAAAGAATACGTAAATAGTTCACTTGAGACAGATTTTGGGAGAGGATGGTCGCTTAAGTGGTGTTTAAAAGAGATGCGGACACTTATGGCTCATCGTCGCGGTAATGCACGGTATGCACTGCTTTTATGTATATATATGTGGATATGAGTAGTGTGTATATGCATGTATGTATGTATATGAGAGAGAGAGAGTGAGGGAGAGAGAGAAAAGAGTGAGACTAGAGGTATAAATACATGCATACACACATATACATCATACATGCACATTTACACACATATACATATACATGCACATTTATAAATACACACACGTACATGCACAATTTTACACACACATACACATGCATGCAATTACACACATATAATGAATACACATAGACACATACACATACTCACATACACGTACACATACTCACATACACATACACATGCATAATCATATGTACACACACATAGACTCATATAATCATATTTACATGCATGTATACATATACACATGCATATATACATACACAACACATGCATATGCACATATAGATACACATACATACACAACACATGCATATGCATAAATAACTAAATCCTATTTAAAAAATCCTAAATAAAAAACACTAATTTCGATATTAGGGTTTTAAAACCCCTAATTTAAAAACTCTAATTCAACCTTTTAGCCATATGTTTGAAGTATATGTACACATTGCATCTATTCCACTGACGTCCTACTAGAGAGATGTCTCTCCTCCCAACCTTGTGCCTCGATATAGCTCTACTCGAATCAACGAGGATCATAATATATATAAAGATATATACACATCATGTAGATAGGATACATAAATATAAAATGGAGTACATATATTATGCATCACATATACATGCCTAAATGCACACATAAATATATATATACATACTAACATATTTACATGTACACATTTACACATAGACATATATACATATATACATGTACACATCACATATACATGCCTACATGCACACATAAACATATATATACATTCATACATATTTACATGTACATATTTACACATAGACACATATACATATATACATGTACACAATTATAAACAGTTGCATATATTACATGAATACATGAATATTTTACATAAATGCATATGCATAAATATGCATATTTAACACATGTATACATATATCACACACATGCAAACACATATATATTGCATGAAATACATATATATGCATACTAACATATGTATACATATAATACACATGAATACACACACATATGCATACATATATGATAAAAATTTGCTCCTCGAAGATAGAGCTATATATAAAATAATTAGGCATACCCCCGAGCTTCATGTTCTAACTTAGAAGAACATGATTTCATCTCTCTAGTAGGATTCATCGTTATTCAAGTTAATAAAAAAAAATTATTATCTGATATCCATTCAAAAGCTTCAAGTTATTGATCGATAACTAGAGTATAATTTACTATCTAATCTGCTCATATGTTTTCATTATGGCCATCATTTTGGTAAGACATCAATATAGTCTCATCTTCATTATCTTTATTGATTTCATTTATTTCTTCTATTATTAAATCTATGTTCTCATGAATCACATCATCTATTGATGGATTAATATCTATTTCTGGTAATTACTCTTCCTCATCAGTAGAATCAGCATGTAGAGAATTATCCTCTTCATCAAAAAGATTAGTATCATTATCACCTATAATGATTCTAATCTCTATTTTAGATGTTGATGTATCTGTATCTGATGTTGAATCATCAAGAGGACTTTCTTCGATCTCTCTAACAATAAACTGTTCAAACAATGACCTACCTCTAGGTTACACATGAATGACTTGCCACCAAGCATCTGGGTTTTTATAAAAAAATGCTTGTTCAATATGCCTAGGAAGAATATATGGTTCTTTAGTAGATCACATTACCTTGGAAGAATCAATTGTCAAAACCCAGATAATTCCTTTCTTAATGTGGAATTACTACCTTTATACTCCGCTCAAAATATATGACCTACCAAAATACATAACAACAAAAACCCATTATTAGGTACTTTAAAAAATAACTAACTCTATAAAAAAATATAAACTTTTTTCTACATGTTTGAATGTACAAAATGAAATTTCGTAGATACCAACAATAGTTCCTACGTAACCAAGTTCGCTATCTATAAGGTTCGTGTCTTTTGAGATTGCACGTGATAGTTGCTTGAAAGAAGCAACAATACTAGAATCCTCTGTTTTACGTAAAGAATCAATGGCTTTGATTCTAATATGCTGTCCAAAAGCCCACATATTAGTGAACATTTGAGCCTGCAAAATAAATTCAATTAGTAAATAGAAACTAACATACATTTATGAAAAAAATAAAATATTATTTAAATAAAATTACCTTTTGTTCACAACCTATCATTAACTCTCTTTGCTCATCTAAAATTTCTTCATTATTTGTATTGTCGCATTGCAAACGACTATATAGCCAATCCGTGAAAGAAGATATATCTCTAATCTCATTATTATTGAGATTACATCTAAATCTTTTGTTTCTTCGCCTTCCACTTCGGAGATTTTGAAGTTCCTAGTACTCGCTAAGGAATGCTTGCATGCATTTGCTATTATATGCTACAAAAGTAGAAACATCATTTTTTTCTTGAAATGTAAAAAAGAATGGAACCCCCTTACCTGATAATACCTCATCTGCTATTTTTGAAGAAGACTCGTTGGTCCATGCACGTGGAGCTTCTTCATGAACTCTTTCAAGGTACTCACTAACGTAATACATGCACTCTTCAAGCATCCAACCCTTTGCCATGGATCCTTTTGGTTTCGCTCTTTATCGCACATAACCTTTTAATACTCCCATAAATGGCTCGACCCAAAACATCCATCGAGTGTTGACAACACCTACAATCTCTATTTCATCTACAAGATGGACTAATAAATGAACCTGAATATCAAAAAATGAAGTAGGAAGTTCTTTCTCCATCAAACATAGTAGCTCGGCATCCAGAGCATGGAATCTTGGAACATTAGAAATGCCAAGAGGCTATGGAACAAAGGATTGAAAAAGTGGAAGCATCTCTACAACCAAGACATCAACCAGTGGATCAACATTGAGGATATCGACCCTAGCGTCAGTATTACCTTTGAAGAATGGAATGCTCTGCAAAGAAGATGTCTTGTATGGGACTGCTAAAAAATTTTCCCTCTCATGGGGCACGACATGTTGAGCTTGGTGGGTCTCAGATGCCACAATGGTAAGTGCCTAACAGAAATCCCAAACATCAAGGAAACCATTGATTATCAGGTTGACCTCAATAAGAAGTAATCCGTGTCGTGGATGTAGCTCCCATGGGACATGAAATTCATGGCTATCTCGCACCCTCTCATAGAAATCAAAAAGTCTGTCCTTTTATGGAAAATTCTTCATCTGGTATCTGGACCAACCTTAAGGCTAGCAAAATATGTGGAGTGCCTCCCTGGTGGAAGTGTTGCTATTGGTCCATCGAAGATGTTTCTCATATCTTCTTTAATTGTCCCAACTCCAATAGGCTCTACAAGATTGTTAGAAAGAAAATTAGACTTTAGAAATATATCTGTTGGAAACAAGCTCTATTGGGTGAAGCAATCATGCTCTACAACTCTCTGGAATGCCATCAGAGGAGAGGTCCTTTGGAAGATCTGGCGGGAAATATGTGCACATAACTTTGGTGACCCCCAAAGAGTGGTCAATTGAGAAATCGTTGTTCCTCCTTGGTAAAAGAATCGCTAAATTCAAGAAATCCCCCCCCCCCCCCCTTCATGCAACATCAAGTGCTCCATTTGATCAACAACAAGCTTAAACCTAAGTGGGCCCCACATGAGGGTGACGAGAGGATGATTTATCTTCTTTGTAATGCCATCTAGACCTTGTAAGATGTTTGTTGATGTGCATGTTTTACTATTTTCCATTGTCTTGGTATGGATTATAGCAAGGAATTGCTCCTTGCACCTCTATTGTTACTTGACTAAATGTACCTTAAGTAATAAAACTTTTAGCTTTACCTATTTCAATGTTCTGCTATGTTGTTTTACTCCCAATGATGTTTTGTAATACTCTAGTGAAGCAGATTATGCTTGTGGATTGAAAACATGTGTTCGTCGCTTATTTTCTCTAAAATTATCTACCACCACGGAGAATGCAATTGCCCTCCGTGGTCTACAAAACACAACGTATTGCTTTTATGCTCTGTTATATGATTGGATGCTCGAGGAAAGGAAACTCTCAAGTTCATTGTTTGTAGTCTTCTGTACTTTTCTACACAATCTAGGAAGCTTGTGATGTACTATCTAAGGCTTCTATGATGCTTCAATGTAGCTAGGAATTGCATAAGCACAAAACTTTTCCAGAAGTTGTCCTTATCTAGTGGTTGTTGTGCATCAGGCAGTTAGTGTAAAGTTGGTCTTTGGCTTACATATGCCGGATATCTTGTGGTACTCTTTGTACTAGCACAAGGATCCCATGTACTCTGATTTTTCATGAAAAGAGTTTCTACTATTTTAGACCGTTCTTAAATGAAAAAGATGATGTGAATGTGCCATTCATACTTTATATGGATAGGATATATTTTTTTTTGTGTCGATGATGACATAAATAGAAAAGATCGGATGCCTCACTTACAGGACCCTCATTGCACAAGAATATGATGAAGTACTTTGCGCCACATTCTTCTTTTAGTATTAATATACAGTACATAAGATTTTATTAGCTTGACTACCAATCAATAGTTATGAGATTGTGTATATGAATCGATCAGGTATATAGTTATTGAAATGGGTTAAATCTCTGAAGGTTAACAATTAATTTTGTAAAAGAATCATGGGTTTATGATGGTTAATCAGCAAAGACATGAACATCAGTATTGATTTACCAGGGGAAACTTGTATGGTTTACATGAAGAAGATCTGGAAGTTTAATCTTTCATAACTATCTTTATGGATAAATGCCAGTTTAATCAAAATTTCTTTACAGGAATCGAACATTTATGAGAATCACATTTTTTCAATAAAGTGCTGACCACGTGCATTGATCGATCTCACTTTATGAGAAATTATTGTACATGTTTTCTTATTTGATCGGAGAGGAATTGTGGTGTGTTCATACATGTCAATCGATTTATCTTTCGTATTGTGAAATGCTATTGCTAGTTTTGAAAAACAAGGCATCAATTAGCCTGCAAGTATTGATGTCATAATAGATTCAGTATTTAGCCTTGTGGTTATCCTTAAAAACAACACAAAATCTTGATTATTGAAAATCTTGTTGCTAACTAATAGAGAACGATATGATTGCTCTTTGCGAAAACCGATTGATTCTCTAAGTTTTCCAAAAAATCATTGTCATAATAATATAGAAATAATAGAAAGAACGTGGCTGATTTCGATACACTCTGACTTTGATTAGCACTCTGACTTTGATTAGCATAGGTCTGTACATTCCAACAAAATCAATAGCATATTAAGTTTTGAAGCTGAGACTTAAATGGGATTATGATCTGGATTAATAACCAATTGGATAGACTTAAATGGGATTATGATCTGGATTAATAACCAATTGTAAAGCCACCTACACTCTGTAAAAGCTTCCCCTGCTCTGTGGGATTTGGGGGATCCCATGGGCACTAGTCCCCTTCTTTTGTATTTGTCCTTTATTTAATTCAAGTTCGGGAGAGTAGGCTAAGGCCGAACTTCCTTTATTTAAAGAAAAAAACCAATTTTTTAGACTCTTTTATGTATTAAAAAAAAACACATTGAGAAAATTACATCTATCTTGGAAATTGGGTTCCACAGAATACTGTAAGTTTGGCCTTTTGACGCGCAAAAACTTTTTGGGATGAATATAAATGTTGTGTGGATTCTTTTTGTTTTTGAGAGTACAATGAATTGGAAATACACACTCACACATCCAACCGCGTAAGGTAGAGACACACATCATCAGAGGCTCATGGACATATCCTGCCAAGACTTGAATTTAAAACTTCCTCCCATAGCTTCAAGACATCAGCCACTAGGCTATGCAGGCTTGAAAAATGTTGTGTGAATTCTGTATATACACGAGAATGAGGAGCTTTAAACATGTATGCACAACGAGCTTTGTTGGAACAATTCGTTTTGCTTTCTCACGATTAACTACATTAAGTTGTACTATTTCCAAAGTAATAAGCATAGATTAGTGGATTGAAAAAGTCTAATTTATGCATTGGCTAGAACCAATAACTCTTAGGAATGAAAACGTTTCAATAGAAATTAGTTCCTATCCGCATGTGTAACGATCATGTAAATTTTTATTTTTTATTTTTTGAGACTACAATGAATTGGAAATACACACTCACACACCTAACCTCATAAGGTAGAGGCACCCATCATGATAATCTCATGGACATGTCCAGCCAAAACTTGAACTCATGACTTCCTCGCATAGCTTCAAGACGTCAGGGGCTATGCAGGCTCGCACTAAAAAAGTTTTTTCTCGCATTGTTTCTTGTAGAGGAATGGCGTCAACCAACTTCTAAAGAGATTAATCTAAAGTTACACTTCAAGTGAGAAGGCCTTGGTATGGATAACGTTTTCTATACTCATGAAGCCTCAAATTCTATATTGAAGAAGCCTCAGACGGAGGAGTCTAGTAAAGTGGAGTAAAAGAATCATCTTGGATTATTGCCGAGGATAGTAAAAATACTATGAGAAAAATGGGTTTGGGCTATGTTGGAATATTAAAAGTGATTTATGAAATAGTTATTTTGCAATAAGAATACAGAGTTTTGTACACTTTCTTAAAGTTTGGGAACCTTACAGAATTGAATAAATGGACACTAATAAGAATACACTTACATTCTTATTAATCCATAACAAAAACTATTAGTATTTCCTCACTTTTGTGAAGGTCGCTATGTGTGTATGGTTTTGAAGAGATATATTTTGGACTTAACTACTCTTTCTCACTTTGTACATGGTTGGAGGGCATAATAAAACCTTCACTAGGAATTACAATAAGTTAATTAGGAACGTTAATGGTTTACTTTGTCAATTAGTAATATTCATTTTGTGATACATGTCCAGATGTGAAGGGGATAACAATCGAGCATGATTGTTGTCCCTGACATCCCTCTCAACATGTTTTGCCTTATAGACATCAATTTTTGGATTGGTTGGTAGGTACATTAAAGCAGTTCTCTTCATCTTGACAGGTCTAATAGCTGGTGAAATCCTTCGAGGAATTAGGATTTTACTTGAAGTGTAAGAGATTGGGTTTTCTTGTTTGATATAATGTTATACTTGAGTTTTAACAATATAATCCATCCTATCTTTGATCATATGAGTGTTGCTATTGTAATTTTGTTGAATTTTATTGTTATTTTATTTATTTTTATATCTGTTTTGATGTTTAGTTTTATTCATACCCCTTTGATCCAATGATTCATGATATTAGTCCATATCATAAACACGTGTGTTTTGAAGTGCATTGTATTTATGCATATGTGTGTGTTTAGTGTTTTCATTTTCATTTTCTAACGTAGTTTACTTTAGTTTTCTAACCTAGTTTACTCAACATATTAGCTTCACCCGAAAATTGAATGTATTAACTTGGATTCACCAAAAACTCCATGTATTAGCTTAATCGTTTACTTAACGTATTAGCTAGTATAAGGTTGTTTTCAACATTTATTGATAAGTTTTTGGGTTGCCATCTGGAGAAACTATATAAAAATGTGTTTCATTCAAGTAGAAAGGCAATGCTTTGACGCTGCTAACTTGGCATATACAATGGGCGATGAAGCTGATACCAATAGGTATTAGTGCTAAAGAAAACTAAACACATACATATTCATATTAGTAATGGTGCATTGCAATCTCATATCAAAACAAATATAAAGTCTCTTCAACAACATGTTCAATCCAATAGAAAAACAAATGTCCATGTTCAATCCAATAGAAAAACAAATGTCTTGGAAGTATCAGTATACTTCAAGTCTCCCTAGAATAATTGTTCACTCTTGTGTTTCATATATGGGCTCTTTCTATGGCACTCTCTTGCTATGGCTATCACCATCTCTCGCTCTCTAGTGTGATGGGAGCTTCTAATTTGAATCGTTGTTTTGCAATGTGTGGCATGTCAATTAAAAACCAGTTCCATCCGAGCTCCTGTAGCCTAATGGTTTGACGCTTTGAGACTGAGGATACTCTCAAGCTGGTTCCATAGCCTAGCACTCCTCCGACATAAGAAGTCCTGAGTTCAAGACTTGACTTAACATAAGATGGGTGCCTCTACGTGTGTGAGTGTGTTTCCAATTCGTTGTACTGTCTCAAAAAAAAAAAGAAAAAACTAGTTCCGCTTATAGAGCTCAAGGTTTTGAGATGATTACATAGTGCGTATCACCTGCAATGTGTAGATAGGAGTTCTATCATCTCTTCTTCTTATGTCCGAAGAGTGCTAGGCTATGGAACCAGCTTGAGAGTATCCTCAGGTTGCAAGAGATAATCCATGGCGTTTTTGTCACTTATCATTTTGTGGGTGGTTGAACAGCTCTTACAGAAGCAGTTGCGACGGGGTCAACCATTTCGAATGTCTCTTCTACCATCTCTGACGTAGTTGCCCAAATGCGCACATACTTGAAAGGCAATATTTTTCTCACAGTCTATGAACAGCACTTCCATCTTTTGAAATAATCTACACTCCGCGGAGACGATGAATTCGTGCTGGACATGGACAAGTTCATATAAAGGTTCACGCCAGCTACAGCAGCACTCGGCCTGCTGTAAAGCGAGGCTCGATTGCTGTATGCAGCTGCAATGAGTCAGGTCAAGAAAGTCCTCACTCTCCTCCTCTTCTCTCTCGTTTGCGTCGTCGCCCTTCTTTCCGGCTGCTCGAATGCTTACAGGATCCATCGAAACCTGTTAACAGCTCCGCCATCCTACTACCAGGTACAATATTCTGTATGTCATTCTCATTGTACATTCTTTGTATGTGATGGGCGCAATCTGTTCCGTCTCTCTTTTTGGGATGCAAAGCGAAACAGAATCCATGAGGCTTAAGCTT
This sequence comes from Ceratopteris richardii, assembly GCA_020310875.1. Classification (NCBI taxonomy): domain Eukaryota; kingdom Viridiplantae; phylum Streptophyta; class Polypodiopsida; order Polypodiales; family Pteridaceae; genus Ceratopteris; species Ceratopteris richardii. The sequence continues at coordinate 152,421,035 of CM035423.1, read as the reverse complement.
CCCGGGCGGGCGCACTCTGCGTACTTTGATATACTCCATTACGATCTGATAACATCTTAGTTGCTCACCATGTTGCATGTGCCATCCGGCAGTCCCTTGAGAGGAAGGTCAAACCTGAGTTTTAGTATGTTGAGGGCATTCATCCCTCTGTTCAGGGCATTCACCCCTCATGCCCACGTCCCAAGGGCAGATGGTTGAGCTTTGGGTTCTTGAGGTCGAGGTCTAGGGTTCAAGCCCCGGGTTGAACATGTATGGGTTTGGCCAATCAATCTAGTTGTAATGTAGTAATCTTGTTTAACTCTTGCTTTGTGGGATATGGGGGGTCCCGTGAGTACTTTGCCTATTCATTTGTACAATTGCACTTTCAAAGTTAAAGCTCAGGGGAGTAGGTTTCAATTGAACCTCCATTTTAAACAATTCTAACTCTTCTCTAGCCCTTGCTTTGTGGGATACGGGGGATCCCATGAGTACTTTGCCTATTCATTTGAACAGTTGCACTTTCAAAGTTAAAGCTCGTGGGAGTAGACTTCTATTGAACCTCCATTTTCAAAAATTCTAGCTCTTCTCGCGCTTTTTTTTCATGCAGGTTCCCTATTCACTTGTACACTTGTGCTTTCAAAGTTAAAGGTCGGGGAGAGTAGGCTTTAGTTGAACCTCCATTTTTTAAAATTCTAACTCTTCTCGCTCTTTTTTTTTGTGCAGGTTCCCAATGGATGTGAAGATAACCCCCCACGGCTCAAGGGTGGTAGAGATAGTCCCCCATCCATAGATCCTCAAGTTGATTGAAGTTGTTTTTGTTTCATTTCGAAAGAAGACTCAATTCCTATCATCGAATCACTATGTAAGAGAAAGCAGCTTCGTCTCTCTTTGGGGTCCTCTCCTCTTTTGATGATGATGACACTACACCAGATTGGCCCTATACAGAGGCTTTTATCGAGGGAAATGAACGCACATATTTTTGCCTTGACATCGTTGTAGGTATCGATATGCGAGTCGGTATTAGAACGCCCATATGGGTGTCGGTATAAGCATTGGAATGGGCATCGGTATAAACATCAGTATTATCGATACCTCTGCTGGGTGTACCGTCGTGTATACCGGCGCTCGCTGGGTCTATCGACGCTTATTCTGATGACATTATTGGGAGTACCATCACTTATACCAACAACCATATCTGCAAATTTTTTTTGGGCAGAGTGTGTTGTCTTTTGCTCCAACAACATTACCATGATGTTGCTTAGCAAAAGACAATACACTCTGCCAAAAAAAAAACCGAGTACATGTGATGTGTACTCTAATGTCAACCGAAATATGATTTCATAAAACAGAATATCATTGGACACAAAAGAGATAACAGAATGAACCATGAACCATGTACAAAAAGAGTTATATATTTCATAAATGAAGCATGTACAAGAGTGTGACAAACCACTATCATATAGTGGCAAAGCAATGCATTGCCATATAAAAATCAAATACAAAATTTTGGTGTACCACTGCCATACACATGCAAAGAATGTTCCATATCAACAGTCCTGCAACAAAGAACATTAACGAAATGAGATAAATTCACATGAAATTTACAAACAACAAGTAAAAACCAAGTTTATAAATTAATCACCTCATTGCAAACGCTCCCATCAAACGACAGCACCGCATCCCTCTAAGTCCTCCAATAGTGCAGTCAATCCATGACAATATCCATAAGCCTCCTCCATTCGTGTTGGAGGATGACCCATTGCCAGCTCCTGCAACAAATATGCAAAACTTTAGACGAACATACATGAGAAACTTAACACAAAAAAATTCAATAAATCAAATGGTACTTACAAACGCGTGACACATCGTGTCATATCCGCTGCTGCCCAAGTGTGACGGTCCAATCGTATCTAAATGTTTGGCTACGATATCTCACTATTGGCGATATCGATCAGGAGTCTGCTACTGATCATCGTGAATCATATCCCACTCCTCAGCATCTAACCATATAGGCTTTGGTAAGCCTGCTCTGAAAGCATCACGAGCCGCAGATTGTCGATGGGACATAACTTCATGTGCGGTGTGCAGAATCCACTCTGAACTGACAAGAGGTTGTCCGTCGGCTGGTCGGAACTCCTGATAAATCATCTGTGTGATATAATTCTTCTGATCTCTATCTTGTTCACTCCATTTCAACATGATAGAGTGTTCAAACTGTATGGATGAAAGCTGTCATATACGTGCATGCATTGCTTTGCTAGCCGCATCCATCACCGGAGCTCCATCTTGGATACTATACACCTTGGAGTCCTCATGGTCATGAGCATCCCAAGGTGTACATGGTGTTCCACGTGGTGTACCGCATGAGGTACCTACATTTGAGGTACTCGTCCTAGGAGTAGAAGCGCGTGACACAACATCCGTCCCACTACCTCCACAATAGCCGCCTCCTCCAGACCTACCTGTAGATCCACTCCTACAACCTCCTGCTCTAGAGCATGACCTCGATCTACGAGACGGGCTAGAACCTCTATCACACTAAGGTGTCGAACGCACATGTCTACTAGTAGAGCTAGTAGGGGATGATTGACAAGATGGTCGTGGTGGAGTCATAAAGCTAGGAGACATACCTCCTGAGAGAGTAGCACCACCCGTACGAGTGACACCGACGGGAGTGACACCGACGCGAGTGAGGACAACAGGAGTGAGGCCTACAGGAGTGAGGCGGACAGGAGTGAGGCCGCCAAGAGTGAGGCTCGGAGGAGTGCTACCACAAGCAATCCAATACTGTGACAGAGCGACCATATACGTGGGAGGTACCTGAGAGATAAACTCTAAGAACTGCTCCTCTCTCATGGAATATGGAGTGACTCGAGGACTATCTCCCATCGTGGTCTGTAACAAAAGAACTCAAATAACTAGCATGTGATAATAAAGGTAATATAGAGATATGATAGTGTACAAAAAAACCTAGCAAAAAAAATAAAAAAAAATTAGTACGTACAAGTGTTTGATTCAAAAATCCTCTAGTCTAGCATCCTTTTGGAGATCCGATGCACTGAGAATATCTATCTCTATATTGATGACTTCTAAATCTCTTGCTATGGTCGTTTCTTCCTGATCATCGTCTATTGCTTCGTCTTCTAAAACAATGAACTCTTCTTAAATGACCTCTTCTTCTCGAACAATGATCTCTTCCTCCTCGACTATCGAATGAATCTCTGAGTCCACTATAGATGGACTTTCTTCTACATCTATGTTCTCATAAATTTGTCTACTACGTGGGGTGACTTCTAAAATAAATAGCCACTCTAGTTCTTTTGAATATGGTATAAAAACAACTTGCTCACAGTGTTCGCGAAGTACAAATGTATCCCTTTCATCCGTCCATAATTTTGTGGAGTCGACTTGAAGCAAACCGCTTTCATCCCACCTCACTGTTGCGTTTCTTCCAGAGGTGACCACTTTGAATCATTTCACATAAAAAACAAAGTAATCAAAGTTCCTAAAAGATAGTTTCAAGATATCTTGAATCACACCACAATAATCTAGCTGGCCTTTTTGAGCATTATCATCTCTTGCACTCGCTCTACTTTTTTGCAAAAAGTTCACCATCACCCCACTATAAAAAATAGACCTATTTTTATCGATTCGTGCGATCCGAAAGTGTGGTCCATGAGACCATAGTGTATTGTATTAAAATGGTATTAGTAAATAAAGTTATTTTGATACAACAATAAATGTTTATTTCAAATCCACTTACCTGAACAATTCAGTGACACTACTATCTGACCATCCATAAATGGATTGCAGATTGAGCCTCGCAAGTGACACATGTAGTAGAGATATCTTTGCTCCATTGTAAAGTGGTAAACGAGCTAGTATTCACATGTTTTCATATTCTTCATCGACTTCTCATCATGGAGATTTTGCTGTGTCCATGAAACTCTCGACATCTTCTCTACCATCATGATCTTCGTCCATCTCATAAAATGCTTCGAGCATCTCTTCCATACGTTCATTCCATGTAATGCTATTAGTACTTGCTTGTATGTCTAAGTCCTTTTTTGTTCTCTTTTGTCCACGAGAGGTTACCGATGCAATGTCGTTTGGGTCCATCTCCTCACCTGGGGGACCATGTGAATGGTAGCGTAGGTTTTTTAGTCCACTTTTATCAAAGGATCCATACTCTCTAATATGTGCAGTACAAATCCATCATTTTTTGATAAATTGATACTTGCAGTAACTGCAAGGACATGCCATTCTCTCCTCCGGATCCAAACTAGCTATCTGATACAATATAGACATTTTAGAACATTTGTTTTTTTATTAAACCTAAAAGTCATACTCTTAAATACTTAAACCTGAAATACTAAAACCTAAATACTTAAACACCTAAAAAAACCTAAAATCCTAATCCTAAAACCCTAATCTATATAATTATCCTATTATATATATATTTATTTATTTATATATTCAAATATTTTTCTTAATTAATCCTATTTTTATATATTTAATTAAATTATTTAAAATACTAATTCTTTCTATATTTATTTATCTATATAATTATAATATTTTTTTATATATATTTATTTATATATTCATATTTTTTTCTTAATTTTTTTCTATATTTTCTCTTTATATAAATTTAATTGACTTATATGTATGCCTAAACCCTAAAACCCTAATCGTAAAGATCTAAACCTAAAATATGTATATTTTTGTATGCATGTCTATATACATGTATATATGTATTATATGTGTATGTGTATGTGTGTATATATGTTATGTAGGTGTTTAAACCCTAAAACCCTAATAAAAAAGACTTAGACCTAAAACATGTATATATGTGTATGCATGTGTATATATATGTGTATGTGTATATATATGTGTATATAGATAGGTGTATAATTATATGTGTGTATGTGTATGTGTATGTGTATGTATATTTACTCTGATTAAAATGATTAAAATTAAACCTATTTTTGTATATTTAATCTTATATATTAAATTTATTTATTTAAGACACTAGTTCTTATCATATTTATTTATCTATATAATTATCCTATTTTATATATTTATTAATTTATATATTCAGTTTTTTTTCTTAATTTATCCTATTTTTATATATTTAGTTATATATATTTAATCAAATTATTTAAAACACTAGTTCTTTTTACATTTATTTATTTATATAATTATACTATTTTATATATATATTTATTTATATATTCAGATTTTTTTCCTTAATTTTTTTCTAAAGTTTCTCTTTATATAAATTTAATTGACTTATATGTATGTCTAAAACCTAGAACCCCAATCTTAAAGATCTTGACCTAAAAAATATATATTTCTGTATGCATGTGTATATACATGTATATATGTATTATATGTGTATGTGTATGTGTTTATATATGTTATGTAGGTGTTAAAACCCTAAAACCCTAATCAAAATGACCTTGACCTAAAACATGTATATATGTGTATGCATGTGTATATATATGTGTATGTGTATATATATGTGTACATAGATAGGTGTATAAGTATATGTGTTTATGTGCATGTGTATATATATTCACTCTCATTAAAATGATTAAAATTAAACCTATTTTTATATATTTAATCATATATATTTAATTAATTTATTTAAAACACTATTTCTTATAATATTTATTTATCTATATAATTATCCTATTTTATATATATATATATTTATTTATTTATATATTCATATTTTTTTTTAATTAATCCTATTCTAATATATTTAATTATATATATTTAATTAAATTATTTAAAACACTAGTTCTTTTTATATTTATTAATCTATATAATTATCCTATTATATATATATATATTTATTTATATGTTCAGATTTTTTTCTTAATTATTTTCTATAGTTTCTCTTTATATAAATTTAATTGAGTTATATGTATGCCTAAACCTAAAACCCTAATCTTAAAGATCTAGACCTAAAATATGTATATTTCTCTATGCATGTGTATATACATGTATATATGTATTATATGTGTATGTGTATGTGTGTATAAATGTTATGTAGGTGTTAAAACCCTAAAACCCTAATCAGAGTGACTTAGACTTAAACTTGAAATACTAAAACCTAAAGACTTAAACCTAAAATACTAAAACCTAAATACTTAAACACCTAATAAAACCTAAACCCCTAATCCTAAAACCCTAATCCTATTTTATATATATGTTTATTTATATATTCAGATTTTTTTCTTATTTTTTTCTATATTTTTTCTTAATATAAATGTAATTGAATTATATGTATGTCTAAACCCTAAAACCCTAATCTTAAATATCTAGACTCAAAATATGTATATTTGTGTATGCATGTGTATATACATGTATATATGTATTATATGTGTATGTGTATGTGTGCATATATTTATGCATGTGTAAAAACCCTAAAATGCTAATCGGAAAGATCTAGACCTAAAACTTGTGTGTATGTGTATGCATGTGTATATATATGTGTATGGGTATATATATGTGTATAAGTATATGTGTATGTATGTGTAAATAGCCTAAAAACCCTAATCCTATTTTTATATATTTGATGTAAAAAAAAACTTTAAAATCAAAGTTTAATATATTTAATTAAAACACTAGCTTATGTGTGTGTGTGTGTATATGTGTGCATGTGTGTATGTATGTGTGTGTGTAAATGTATGAATGTGTGTATATGTGTATGTGTGTCTATGTATGCATGTGTGAGTATGTGTATGTGTGTGTATGTATGCATGTGTGTGTATGCATTCATGTGTGTGTGTGTGTGCATGCATGTGTGTATGTATGTGTGTGTGTGTGTGTGTGAGTGTATGCATGCACGCGTGTATATGTGTGTGTATGTATGCATGCATGTGTGTATATGTGTGTATGTATGCATGTGTATACATATGTGTGTGTATGTATGCATGTGTGTACATGTGTGTGTGTATGTTTGCATGTGTGTATATGTGTATCTGTGTGTATGTATGCATGCATGTGTGTATATGTGTGTATGTATGCATGCATGTGTGTATGTATGTGTATATGTGTGTGTATGTATGTGTGTATGCATGTGTGTATGTATGCATGTGTATATGTGTAAATGTGTGTACATATGTGTATTTATGCATGTGTATATGTGTGTACATATGTGTGTGTATGTATACATGTGTGTACATGTGTGTGTATGTATGCATTTGTTTATATGTGTATATGTGTGTATGTATGCATGCATGTGTGTATATGTGTATGTGTGTGTATGTATGCATGCATGTGTGTATATGTGTGTATGTATGTGTGTATGCATATGTGTATATGTGTGTGTGTGTATGTATGTGTGTATGCATGTGTGTGTATGCATGTGTATATATTTGTATATGTGTGTATGCATGCATGTGTGTGTATGTATGCCTGCATGTGTGTATATGTGTGTATGTATATGTGTGTATATGTGTGTGTGGATGTGTGTGTATGTATGTGTGTATGCATGTGTATGTCCCTCTTTTGGATCATTGTCGTCAAAGTGTAATGTATGTGGTCTATCATCGAATTCCAAAGAATCGACGCCAAAGAACTTCTGGAAAATCAAAGAGAAGAGAAATTATAAGACCTAAAGCATAGAGAAAGACAAAGGCTAAGAGTATGCACACCACTTAACAAGATGTGAGATCTAAACAGAGAGGGAGTGTGTGTGTAGAGAGAGAGATCTCTATGTGTGTGTGTGTGTGCACAAGACAATGTAGGTTGCATTCGATTCATGCAGGCAAGTTTGACAGAAGACAACCAGTACTCAAACACGGGCAAAAATGTTTATTTTTGCTCTCGGGTTCCCGGTATGTTTAAAACATGGCCTCTGTATGGGCATCGGTATGGGCATTGGTAACTTCTAGTAAATTACCGATCCTTATACTGACGCTCATATCGATGCCCATACCGATGCCCATACCGACACTTATACGGGCAGTCAAGGCACACCCTGACGATCCGTTTTAAACGGTCATACCAACGGTCACTTGACTATCGGTATCTTTAAGTGGACTTTTCCAATGTATATACCGACGCCGATAGTGATCATCGGTATAGGCAACGTCGGTATGCCCCTCATATGTTGTAGTATGAGAAACCCAAAAAAATAATTAATTCTGCATAGTGTCAATAAGAATCCATTGTGATGGTTTCACTGAAATGGAAGTAATTTATGATCCATTCTGTTACAAAGAGACTTGAATAATGTGTGTGTGACTCTCTTCCCATCATGTATACCCTAATGTACTCTAAAAATACCAATGATATACTTTAAAAAAAGTAATGATCTTGAATAGTCTAGTGTGAACATGTGGCCATCATGCAACACGTATTTCCATTACTACCAAAGTAGTTCCCATTACTACCAAAGTACCTTAAGGTATGCCCCGAGCTTGGGACCTTGGCTAGCCGGCCCATGTCCCTCACACACATGAACTGATCCCTATGGATCAATGTCTGACACTCTCTCCCCCTTCTAAAGATCATTGTCCTCAATGATCAATGAGGAAAAGTACTTGCCAACCAGAGCTTCTGATTCCCAAGTCAAGTTAGTAAGTGGTAATCCTCTCGAGGCTACTACATACTCCTAGATGACAAGATTCTGCAATCACTTCTGTCTCTGATCTAATATCCTATCTGGAGAATGATTCATGCTATTACTTTCTTGCAAAGAAACAATACCTTCTATTAGATTATCCTCCCTGGAAATATACTTTCGATATTTACTAACATGAAATACTAGATGAAATCTACAATCTGGAGGAAGCTCTAATCGATATGCAACTTTACTTAGCTTTTTAATTATCTTCCAACATCCACAAAACCTTGGTGATAGCTTACTACACTTACCTATGGAGAGTGAAGTGGATCTAGCTGGCACTTGAAGAAAGACTTTGTCTCCCTCCTCAAAGGATCTAGGAGATCTCTTCCTATCAACTTACTCTTTAGCTCTACCAGCTACTTACTGCATCTTGGCTTTATCTATTTCTAAATTTTCTTGGATGTTCGCTAAGAACTCCGAAGCACTAGGAAATTTCTTCGGCATGCCTATGGTACTGGGAGCATTGGGATTCATGCCATAGCTCATCTCAAAAGGAGACATACCCGTCACCTTGTGAGGTCTATTGTTATAAGCAAACTCAACTAGTGGCAAATAGCTATCCCAATATGTTTATCTTTCAGACATATATGCCCTCAACATGTCCTCTAAAATTTGGTTGACCCTCTCGGTCTGACCATCTATCAGGGGATGATCACCACTACTCTTCTTTAATGACACCTTCAATTTGTCAAATACAAACTTCCAGAAGTGTCATGTAAATCTGACATCCCTATCTGAAAATATGGATGTCAGAAACCCATGCAATATGAAAACATGCTGCATAAACAACGCCGCTACCTATGGATCAAATGAATTGATCCCTATAGATAATTGATCTCTATGGATCAACTGGACTGATCCCTATGGATCAATGTTTGACACTCATCCTGTGTGGAGTTTCTCTCGTCTCATGCGTGGGTATGAACTGATCCCTATGACCAAAGTCATGATCCCTATGGATCATCAATCTGTCTACCACAACTAGGATAGTATCACACTTCCTTTGGGTCCAGGATAACCCGACTATGAAGTCCATGGATACACTCTCCCAGTTGTGATCTAGAATTTGTAAAGGATACAAAAGACTTGGAGTCTTTACCCTTTCTGCTTTGTTGACTTGACACATAAAGCCTGTTAAACAAAAGTGTGGACATCTCTGGCTATCCAGGCCACCAAAATATTCTTCTAACAAGCTGTATTGTCTTATCAACACCTAGATGTCCTACACAAGGCACATCATAGTTATCATGCATGACTTTTCTTCTCAAATCCTAGGAATCTGATACACAAAAATTTTGGTTTCGGTCTAACTATTCCATTCTCCTTTGAGAAACTCGAACACGGAATGGACTTGTTCGCTCTGCTAGGGGAAGAACATCTAGAACTATCCCATCTCCTATAATAGAGTTATCACTAATGGCTCAAAAAAATGTGCATCTTCCACCTGTGCTTCTTTTATCTCTTGAAGCAATGAGATTTCTAGAACTATAAAGCTCATTTGATACATTATCCGAGGTAATGCATCAACAACTATATTCTCTTTTCTCTTATATATAGGATTTCCATATGAAACTCATGCATGAGCTCAGCCCAATGAGCCTGATTGCCTCAAAGATCTTGGTGAATACAAAAAAATACTCAAGTGTATGGTGACCTCTGTATACCTTAAAGTGTTGGTGCAAATACCAAGCCTACACACTTGGCTAGATATAAATACTTTATGTGCAAATACTTGAAGACCCATGAGAACCATTGCTATAGATTCTCTAAATTGATTGCTCTATGTATAGTACATCATTTCGATTGATTCCACTTGGAATCATTAGTGCATTAAGATAATTTAATATCTCCAAAAGGAATTTTTCTAATTCCTACTGTACTAGAAGCATTGAGCTTAACAAGCAACAGGTGTGTGAACAAAACTAGAAGGTTCTCATTGATTCTTGAACTTGGAAGTAGTGTGTCTTGAATCAATCGTTTCTCACATCATTTCTAAAGTACACAGGCACTTGTTTAGTGTCGTTGGAAAGCTAAGAGGGTCTACAAATCAACTCTCGAGCAAAAGAGTGCTGATGTAAAGCAGGGATTAGCATCACGTACTCATTTCTTGGAGTGTGTATCCATCTTTCCCAATAGTGTATACCTTAAAGTCTACAGAATGAAGATAGTGTCTCTAGACTTTAAATCAATACACCACTGCATACAACTCTTGTTCATGTACTGGCCTGCCATCTTGGCTCAAAACTATCCCTATGGCTTATGTCACTAGCATCTATCTCTAACTCAAAGAGTTTTTGTGAATCTATCACTTTGAGTATCAAAGCCTCTGAAATAGCTTGTTTTAAAGTATCAAAACTATCGTGCTGGTCTTGCTTCCATGCAAATGGAACTTTTCCTTGAAGCAAGTTCATCATAGGTGCTACTATCAACGAATAAGAAGATATGAATCTCTGATAGAAATCTGAAAGTCCTTGAAATGACTATAACGATCCCTCATCCTGAGGAATAGGCCAAAATAATGCTGAGGAATATTGCTAGAAATGACTGTTACTGCCCGTCAGTAGATAATCTATCCTCAAAAGAAAGAGCTGAGTCTTCTCTAGATTAACTATGTATTATCATGATCTCTTACTCTAATCTCATGGTAGCCACTTATGAAATCTATTTTACTAAAAGATCATCACTCCTAGGCATAGGATATCCATGTCTAAGAGTAATCTTATTGAGTGCTTTGTGGTCGACACACATCCTATAAGATCCTTCTTTCTTCTTCACTAGAAGAATTGGTGCTGCAAAGGGTGAATAGCTGGGCCTAATCAACCCTTTTCTATAATTCTTTCAAGGACAACTCTTGGAATTCTACTCTCACTTTCGCTGAAAGTGCTCAGACATTCCAACTAGAGTCTCCATGACTACATGAATCCATCATACAATAGTACGAATACACAAAGTAAAGAAAATAAATAAACTCACAATCAATTTTAAGCAACTTGGTATCTTTTACTAATCACATCTCTTGGAGATCTAATTCTCCAGATATGAGTAGTTGCCTCCTCTCATGCTCACTTGATCACTTTACTTAGATGCACTATAAATAGAAACATCAAACTTGCTTCACAGCTACTTCCATTTGGAACTAACTTTCTTACTTGTAGACCTTGCACTTTTGTATAATCACTCCCTACTAGAGACAACCTTGCCTTGTTTAATAAATGCAAACCTTGCATTGTTGTGTAATCACTCTTTACTAAGAAGCCAAGACCACAACCTTACTTTGTTTACTTACTGTAAACCGTGCCTGGGTATATAACCTCGTCTCACTCCCTACTAGGGACTTAGACCATAGCCTTGCCTTGCTTAATCTTTGCAAACCTTGGATTTCTATATATCTTGGCCGCTCTTGAGTATTTGTCCCACAAACTTGCCTTGTTTGCTCTCTACAAACCTTGCGTTTCTGTTTATCTTGGCCTCTCTAGAGTTCTTGGCTTATAGACTTGCCTTACTTATGTAATGAAAATGAGTCCACCTAGGATCTCTATTCTTCATTCTTAGGTAGATGGATAGATGGGACTACCTCATCGGAACATATTAAACTGTAATGGAGTCAAGATATGATTCTTTTTTCAAAACTAGAAACTTTAAAGTCTGTCTCAACTTCCAAATCTAAGAAGTTCTTACATGAAATTTCTTTTACTATTTCTAACTGTGGCATTCTAATCAAAATTCATTTGCCCTTTTTTATTCCACAAATCTGAAGTCTATACTTCATGTGAAATAAACTTCTTTGTTCTATACACATAGACATGTGCACTATAACTCATAACTATGTAATTATAGTAACTACTTATGAACTAGTTACTTAATTTATAAGCATCCTAAACTTTTTGGTGTTCTTAGAGTTCTCTTCTAAGGTGTCAAACTACCTTGAAACTCCTTACCTCTAAGGTTCTAACTCATGAGAACTTAGTAAAACTAGCCCTTGTCTCCATTTGTCCTTTCTGCAAAAGGGACAATTATTTTCACTTGAAAAGTGCATTACTTTACATGTTTTAAATCGTGACTTTATTCCTTTTGATCAAAATGCCACTTGCATTCTTCTAGATCATGGAATCTTTGAGAATGAACTATCCTCTATTCTAGATTCTAATTAGATATCCTAGAATTCTTAGCTACAAACTACTAAGTTACTTATTCTAATGACCTTGGCAATATTTTTTCTTGTCATAAGACCTCCCTTGGACTTATACCTGAATAAATTTCTCCATTCAATGATATCTACTAGATATCGACAAGCTTATACGATTCTTTGTTCAGAATGCTACTCATCACTCATCTTGATCATTCTATAGTTTGAATATTCGATGTATACTCAAAATAAGTAAGTGGTAGTGGAAAATAAACAAACTACAAGCCTTTGCTCAATGGAACATGAAGAAATAAGAAACTTTTAGTATGTTCTATATGCTTGGATGCATATGATAAGCAATTTCCATGATAATAGTGCCGACAAGCACAATCTATCTACAAATAGACCAAAAGGGGATTACACACCTTGAAAAATTTCACAATGCTGACAAGCACAATATAACTATAAGTAGACCAAAAGGGGATACACACCCTGACAAATTTATATTTTTCTCCTTGCTAACCTGCAAGAAAATACTTAACTATCCTTACAAGAAGAATACATGCACCACACAATACGAGTCTATGTCATGACTATGCATATACTCTATGTACTATGCAAAACTTGCATGCCCTATATGTAATATGATGCAAAAAGAGAGCAATGATGCATATAAATTGACCAAAGACTTATCTGGAGATCCAAAAAGTAATTTGCAGGTGTGTGCAAGTGTTGAAGATGGTCCACACTCCATTAGAATAGCTTTCCAAATTGCTTCCAATAGGTTGTACTTCAAAACAATGCTTGAAAGAGGGTTGTTGAAGATGAATGGGCAAACTCCAAGCTTTGGAGAGAAGGGCAACTAAAGCCAAAATATGGCATGCATCCACTCTCTGGAAAAAGCTCTGAGAAGCCTATCCATAGCAAGAAAAGTCTCCAAATTTGGAGGAGATATGCCCAAGCTATGGCTAAAGAAGTGAATATAAGAGGTATAAATTGGCTAATTCATAAAGCTTTGAGATAGATCGTATGGCTTCAAAAAAACGCAATCTTCCTTCATCATGTACGAACGCGTGGTGTTTCTACTTTAATCCCACATGCATGGTTCTAACAGTGAGGGCTATATGTAGACGAGTGCTGAAGAGCAAAGAATGAAATAAGTAAGAAGAAGCTCTTTGCTCTATCAAGGCTTGCCTCTGCACGGGGGTAGCGCTCTCATTGTTTTTTTCTAAAAATGGAGGTTCAGCCGAAGCCTATTCCTCCGGACTTTAACTTTGAAATTGCAACTGTACAAGTGAATGGGCATAGCACCCACGGGACCCCCCGTATCCCACAAAGCAGGGGTTAGACAAGGTTACAACTGAGAGACATGGTTACAACTAGGTTTAACTGGCCTAAGCCATAACATGTCCAGCCTGGGACTTGAGCACGTGCGCAATGAGTTCTTCTGAGCGTGGATGCCTTATTGTCCTCTGCGCTCTGAACTTGCGCTCGTGCACTATAGGAGGGGTTTTTATGGGTTGGCTTCTAGAACACTTCTATCTCCTACAGGCGGCCGTCGACGAGAAAAACTCCTCAACTTCTAGAAGAGCACAAATGTGAATAGAAAAGCTTTCACGAAGATGACAAACATGGCCCAAAAGAAAACCACGATCTTGCATGTTCTGATACCAAGTGTTAGAAAGAGACTTCAATGATGTGTGTGTGAATCTCCTCCCATCCATATATACCCTCTTGTACTCTAAAAATAACAATGGTATACTCTAAAAATAGTAATGATCTCGAATAGTCTAGTGTGAACATGTGGTCATCATGCAAAACATTCCCATTACTACCAAAGTAATTTCCATTACTACAAGAGTACCTTAGGGTATCCTCTGAGCTTGGGATCTTGGCTAGCTGGCCCTTGTCCCTCACACACATGAACTGATCCCTGTGGATCAAAAAGACTGATCCGTGTGGATCAATGCATGACACTAGTGTTGGAAACTGCTTGAATGATGTGTGTCTCCTCCCATCCATATATACCCTCTTGTACTCTAAAAATAGCAATGGTATTGTCTAAAAATAATAATGATCTCGAATAGTCTAGTGTGAACATGTGGCCATCATGCCACACTTATTCCCATTACTACCAAAGTACCTTAGGGTATCCCTCGAGCTTGGGACCTTGGCTAGTTGGCCCTTGTCCCTCACACACATGAACTGATCCCTGTGAATCAAATAGACAGATCCGTGTGAATCAATGTCTAAAACTTTCATTGCTTATTCTCCAAACGTTTGCATTTTCTTAAGGGATGTTGTGCTATGAGTGTCTCCAAATGTTGTGGACATCTTTATTACAGAAATTCATGGGGTCGTCTTTCCTTATAATGTAGTGGACCCTCTTAATTTTTCGCTTATAAAGAGGATTTCATTTACCGTAAAAAAATGGATGGACTTGCGAAAGATGAGTTGAGAGTACATCTATTTTTTTCTCTATGGTGTGGTTCTCTATGGATCTTTCGATAATTATTTTGATAGCCATTCTAAGGAAAAATGTTCACGTTGGAACGAAGAATTGAGTGGTACAAAATAGTGTCGAATACCAGGATCTTTAAGCCCTACATAGTTATATAGGCAAGATGTCAATTATAAGTAGGAATATAAAGAATATTTTTTAAACAACCCTAGGTTTAAAATTTTAATCATATTATATGAACCTTTTTGGATAAATCCTAGGGTCTTCTCTAGCGTTGTTTCTTGTAGAAGAATGGCTTCCGCCATTTTTTAAAGAGATCATTCTAAAGTTATACTTCAAGTAAGAAGGGCTTGGTATGGATAACGTTTTCTATATTCAGGAAGCCTCAAATTCTATATTGAAGAAGCCTCAGACGGAGGAGTCTAGTAAAGTGGAGTAAAAGAATCATCTTGTATTATTTCCGAGGATAGTAAAAATTCCATGGTTTGGGCTATATTGGAACATTAAAAGTGATTTATGGAATAGTTATTTTGCAATAAGAATACAGAATTTTGTACACTTTCTTAAAGTTTGGAAACCTTACAGAATTGAATGAGTGGACACTTATGAGAATACACTTACATTCTTACTCATCATATTTAGTTTGGATGGTTGATCATTTAAGCATACATATGAACATGTGTATTTTGAAGTGCACGGTATATATGTTTATCTGTGCGTGTGTTTATAAACACATACATAGATACAATGCACTTAAAAAAAAACACATTCATATTAGTAATTGTGCATTTCAGTCTCATATCAAAATAAATATAAAGTCTCTTCAACACCATTTTCAATCCAATATAAAAACAAATGTCTTGGACGTATGTGTATACTTCAAGTCTCCCTAGAATAATTGTTCACTATTGTCTTTCACATATGGGCTCTTTCACAACATATATGGGCAATTTCTATGGCCTTCTCGTGCTATCCCTATCACTATCATACATACATATGAACATCTGTGTTTTGAAGTGCATTGTATATATGTTGATTCACATACATACATACAATGCACTTTAAAAAATACACATTCATATTAGTAACGATGCATTTCAGTCTCATGTCAGAAAAAATATAAAGTATCTTCAACACCATGTTCAATCCAATAGAAAAACAAATGTCTTGGAAGTATGTGTATATTGCAAGTCTTCTAGAATAATTGTTCACTGTTGTGTTTCACATATGGGCTCTTTCTATGGCCCTCTCTTGCTATCGCTATCACTATCTCTCGCTCTCTAGTGTGAGGGGAGCTTCTATTTTGAATTCTTGTTTTACAATTGTGGCATGTCACTTAAAAACTAGTTCCGTTCGAGCCCGTGTAACCTAATGGTTTGACATCTTCAGTCTCTGGAAGGTAGTCCTGAGTTCAAGACTTGGCTGGACATAAGATGGGTGCCTCTACCTTACAAAGTCGGGTGTGTGAGTGTGTTTCCAATTCATTGTACTCTCCCTTTAAAACAAAACTAGTTCTGCTTATAGAGCTCAAGGTTTTGAGATGATCACATGGTCAAAGATGGAGGATGTAGCTGACCAACTTGGGAGTATATGAGAAGAAATAGAAAAGGAGCAGATAGTAAGGCATATCATAAATGGTATTAAAGCTGATGATAAATGGGAGTCTTTTACCATAGCAATGGACCTATATATGGACATGCAGATACCTAAACTCAACACATTGATGGGGAAACTCTTCACACATGAGACAAAGCTCAACAAGAATGGAGATAATTCCAGAGGGAATGAATCTTCTACCCTTTACAAAGATAAAAATAAGAGTAAAGATAAAGGTAAAGGTAAAAGGAATGAAGAAGAGGCAACTACCTCTCAAGTGAAATTCATAGGTAGAGGAAGGTACAAGAGGAAGGGGTAGAGGAGGAAAACAAGGCAGGGGAGACCATACAACTCTTCACCTTGCAACATCTGTGTCTTGAACAATCAGATCACAGATGAGTGCTTCAAGAACACAGAGATTAGAGAGGAAGAGGTTTCCACAGAGGAGATTATAAACAATTCTATTTCTTCTCTCTACCACCCCATTTTGTTCAGGAGTGTACCTTGTTGTAATCTCTCTCTTTATGCCTGTGTCTTTTAAGAATGAGTCAAATTCATGTAAGAAATACTCACCACCTCCATCAGATCTAAGCCTTTTTAGGCTTGTACCTGTTTGATTCTCAACAAATGCCAAATACTTCTTGAAACAAGTGAAGACTTCATCTTTATGCTTCATAAAGTAAAGTATTGTCCATCTACTATAGTCATCTATAAATTAAGCATAATACCTTCACGCTGAGATTGATGGCTCTCTACTAGGACCCCACACATCTATGTGTACAAGCTCCAAGTAGTCTTCATACATGTATCCTCTTCTATTGAATGGTTGACTGTGTGATTTGCCAAATTGGCATGCTCCACATTTGGAAACCATGTGTTGCTTAGATAGATTTGGAATGCAAAGCACACTCTGATCCCTGCATATTTGCTTTAGTTTCCTTTCACCTATATGATCTAGTCTCTTATGCCATATCTCCAATTCAGATAGGGTTTGATCTTTGTAATTGAAGAGAGAAATATACCTCGTATCTTCAACTTCAAATCTAAAGAGTCTACCTGATTTCTCACCTTTTGAATCCTCTTGATGCTTGTGGGATCCGGGGTTCCCATGGGGTGTTAGCATGTAGACTTTTCATAGGTGTTGAATAACCTAACTGCATTTGACTCTATTTTATGTAGACAGTTGGGCGTTGTGCACACATGCTTGATGCAATTCATGGATCACATTTGGATATGCTGCTTATCACTTTTACTTCTGCTAATGCTATGGAGGAGAGTGTACCAAAATTTGTATTTTTCAAAACTTATTCTCAAAAACATGAATATCAACTCTTGCACTTTAATATTTATATTTTATGACTTGGCATACAAAAATACGTTCATCTCTTGGCTTGTATTATTGGATCATTTTTTCATTTTATTAGACTAATTTTGTTAAAAAATTCTCATAATCATAGGTAATTATCCATATCTTATTATCAGATTCTTCATCGAGTTTCAATGGCATTGCTGTATATATATTTGAGGTCTCTAATGGATCAAGCAATATGCATAAGTCAAAATAGAATTACAATATGAAAAGAAAGGACCGTGCTAAAATATGCAAGCTCAATGGCGCTAATTTCGAGCGTTGAAATATCAAATGCATTATTGAATTGAAGAAGGTGTCACAGATGATGATTATTGGGAAGAGCTTGACCAAATGACTATGATGCACAATCAAACTTGGAAACTCATATTAATCTGATTTGATTTGGATTCAGTTTGCAAATGTCTCAGAGTTCATAATGTATAATGCTCCTCATGTAGCATAGGTTTTATGCACTTTGATCTCAATTGTTCAACTTCATGACATAGGATATGAAGTCTTTTTTTTGTCAATACTTTTTCCATATGGAGAAATATATGTCCATTGGAAAATATAAGAAAGTTGGATCCCTTTACCCCATGTTTTCATAGTACAAAGAGCACGTACTATCTATTGCAAAGTAGCTTATCATTTCTATAAAACATAACTACTAGGGTTGGGATTCTAGATACTACATCATTACAGAAAAATGATCTCCATATCCAAACCATTAATTATTTAGCGATAGGATATGGGATATTTTTTGATGAATGCATATATAAGTGTAACAAGTCCTTCAATCTAGGAAAATACATATATGTGCACAATATCTCCCAATTACGTCTATAATGAGTGAAAACATGTGTGCCATGGATCCAAGTGAAGCTTCTAGAAGACCGTAGAAGTCTTGAGGAGAAATAAACTTTCATATGATTCATGAGATTTGAAACCAAGACCTCTTCATTTACACACTTTGGACTAAACCACTAGGCTAAACTATGAGCTCGCCTAATGCCTTATAGAACTTTGATCTTTAATTAATCTGTAATCTGGGCCAAGTCACTTTATAGAATTATTCCACCCTTGAAGAGAATTTTGCTCCTAGAAAGTACACTTCAATATTTGATCTATATAAAGGCATTCCCACAAGGCCCATGTCATATCCTATAGATATGTTCATGAACACTTCCTCAATTCACATCCTATTTTAGTTCAAGATCATATTTCTCAAGTGAACTGAAAGGAGGGAAATCATTGGGACAAAGTATTTATCCTTGCTAAGACCACCTATATTCCTATTATTTGGTTCCTATCACTAGCCACTTGTGTACGTGATGTACCTTTGTCAAATGCATAGTGTTCACTCGAGAAGAATGTAGTGGAATGAGTGGATCATGTGATCTAGTGGCATTATTTCTTCAATCTATTCCAACTAATTGGGAAAACTAGATGATACATTTAAGGATGATTATTGGTAAGGACTTACCTTGTTTAGTGAGAATTACTTAGTGATTCTATCAAAGTCTCCAAAAGCTTAGTTTTGAAGTAAGTTCTTCTCCTCATGATACCTTAGCAAAAAGTCCAACTCCTAAGCTATGATCCATAAACTAGTTATAGTTTATATTAGATGAACCTAGATATTGAGGATAAAATCTCTTGGTATATCTTCAAGAAATGGGGTAGTTTTTTTCTATCAAACCATCTTTCCATGGGTGTGCTTTTCTTAATTCAATGTTCAACCACTTTTTTGGTTCTCCATATGCCAAAGGAAGAACTCATTGAGTTGATACATATCCTAGGTAGATAGCCTTACCATCCTTCAAGTATGTTTGGCTTCTAGAACTAGAACTCTCTGTCTTCTTTTGTCTTACTAACAATGAAAAAATGTTGTTTTAAACCGTGAAAGTTTATATGGGTTCCCCTCTTACGATATGGGAGTTCCTTCTGTGGTCACCAATTTGTTTTTAATGATGATGAGATCACGTGATTTATCCAAAATGGCCATAAAATCTCGTTAAATTTTTACGCATATAACTATTTAAAAAATATTCCATAAATTTTTATACATATAACTATTTAGAGAATATTTCTTATATTCCTACTCAGCGTAATATGGTTAGTAACATCTAAGATCGTTTCTATAATAACATCTTGAAGGAAACTGGTATTCGACACTATTTTGTACCACTCAATTCTTCGTTCCAATGTGAACATTTTTCCTTAGAACAGCTATCAAAATAATTATCGAAAGATCCATAGAGAACCTCACCTCGAAAGATCCATAGAGAACCACACCATAGAGAAAAAATAGATGTACTCTCAACTCATCTTTCGCAAGTATATCCTTCTTTTTTTTACTGTAATTGAAATCCTCCTTATAAGAGAACAACTAAGAAAGTTCAAAACATTATAAGGAAAGACGACTCCATGAATTTTTGTACTAAAGATGTCCACAACATTTGGAGGCACTCATAGCGCAACATCGCTTAAGAAAATGCAAACGTTTGGAGAATAAGGAATGAATGGATCATAAATTAATTCCATTTCAGTGAGACCCTCACAATGGATTCTTATTCACAATATGAAGAATTATTTTTGGGTTTCTCATCATCATCAATGGGGAGGAGAGGACCCCCAAAGAGAGACCAAGCAGCTTTCTCTTACATAGTGATTCGATGATAGGAAGTGAGTCTTCTTCCGAAATGAAACAAAAATAACTTCAATCAACTTAAGGATCCACGGATGGTGGACTATCTTTACCACCCTTCAGTGGTGGGGGGCTATCTTCACCTTCACTGAACCTGCACGAAAAGAAAGGAGTGAGAAGAGTTAGAATTTTTAAAAATGGAGGTCCAACCGAAGCTTACTCTCTCGAGCTTTAATTTTGAAAGTGCAACTCTACAAGTGAATAAAGAAACTGCATGAAAAGAAAAAAGCAAAAAAAAGCTAGAATTTTTTAAAATGGAGGTTCAACAGAAGTCTATTCCCCAGAACTTCAACTTTAAAAGTGTAATTATACAAATGAACAGGCATAGTACCCGAAGACCCCCTATCCCACAAAAGAGGGGTTAGATAAGATTAGAACGTTACAACTAATTTGATTGGACAAAGCCATACATGTGCAACCCAGAGTTTGACGCCTCGAGCTTCACCTCAAGTGGCCAAAACTCAACTGACTGCCCTACGGACGTGGACAGAAGAGTTAGAATTGCTTTAATTTGGGCGCGAGCGATCAATGCCGTGAAGATGCTAAAACTCAGGCTTGATCTTCCTCTCAAGGGACCGCCGGATGGCACGTGCAACATGGTGAGCAGTCAAGAGTGTTATCAGATCGTACAATGGATATATCAAAGTACGCAGGGAAGCTCAAGCCTCATGGATTCTGATTCGCTTTGCATCCCAAAAAGAGCGACGAAACAGATTGCGCCCATCACATACAAAGAACGTACAATGAGAATGACATACAGAATATTCTACCTGGTAGTAGGATGGCGGAGCTGTTAACAGGTCCGTTGGATCCTGTAGCCATTCGAACAGCCGGAAAGAAGGGCAAGGACGCAAACGAGACAGAAGAGGAGGAGAGTGAGGACTCTCGTAACCTGACTCATTGCAACTGCATGTAGCAATCGAGCTTCGCTTTGCAGCAGGCCGAGTGCTGCTGTAGCTGGCGTGAAGCTCTATAATATAAAGTTGTCCATGTCCGGCAAGATTTCATCGTCTCCAATGACTGTAGATTATTTCAAAAGATGGAAGTGCTGTTCACACAGACTGTGAGAAAAATATTGACTTTCAAGTATCTGCGCATTTGGGCGACTGCGTCAGAGATTGTAGAAGAGACATTCGAGATGGTTGACCCCGTCGCAACTGCTTCTGTAAGAGCTGTTCAACCACCCAAAGAATGATAAGTGCCAAAAACGCCATGTATTATCTCTTGCAGCCTGAGGATACTCTCAAACTGGTTCCATAGCCTAGGACTCCTCGGACATAAGAAGAAGAGGTGATAGAACTCCTATCGACACATTGGAGGTCTTACGCACTATGCCAGATGATCTCAAAACTTTGGGCTCTATAAGCGGAACTGGTCTTTAAGTGACATGCCACACGTTGTAAAACAAGAATTCAGAATAAAAGCACCCCTCACACTAGAGAGCGAGAGATAGTGATATAGAGAGAGCAAGAGAGGGTCATCGAAAGAGCCCATATGTGAAACACAACACAGAACAATTATTCTAGGGAAACTTGAAGTATACATATACTAGGGCAACTTGAAGTGATACACATACTTCCAAGACAGTTGTTTTTCTATTGGATTGTTTCTATTGGAGTGAACATGGTGCTGAAGAGACTTTATATTTGTTTTGAATATGTATGCGCCATTACTAATATGAATATGTATGTGTTTAGTTTTCTTTAGCGCTAATACTTATCGATATTATCAAAGTGTTTTATGCTTGAATGAAACAAATTTTTCTGTAGTTTCTCGAGATGGGATTAATAAGAATATAAGTGTATTCCCGTAAGTGTCCATTTATTCAATTTTGTAAGGCTTCCAAACTTCAAGAAAGTGTACAAAATTTTGTATTCTTATTGCAAAATAACTATTTCATAAATCACCTTTAATGTTCCAATATATCCCAAACCCATTGTTCTCATAGTATTTTTACTATCCTCGGAAATAAGCCGTCTGAGGCTTTTTCAATATAGAATTTTTAAATTGATCTCTTTAATAAATGGCTTAATCAATTCTTCTACAAGAAAAAACAATGCCAGAAAAAACCTTTTCATGATACTTACACACGCGGATAGGAAGTGAGTTCTATTGAAACGTTTTCATTCCTAAGATTTATTGGTTCTAGCCGATGCATAAACTAGACTTTCTCGATACACTAATTTGGAAATAGTACAACTTAATGCAGTGTGAATCCTGAGAAAGCACAACTAATTGTTCCAACAAAGTTTGGTGTGACTACAGGTATTAAGTTCTTCATTCTCTTGCATATACAGAATCCACACAACATTGTCCGAGCCCGCGTAGCCTACTGGCTGACACCTTGAAGCTATGGGAGGAAGTCCTGAGTTGAAGTCTTGGTTGGACATGTCCGTGCGTCTCTCATGATGGGTGCCTCTACTTTACAAGGTTGGGTGTGTGAGTGTATATTTCCAATTCATTGTATTTATTTTTTTAAAATCCACACAACATTTATATTGAGCCCAAAAATTTCTTACGCTGGATCAAAAGATGAAACTTACAATATGCGGTGGATGTAATTTTCTCAATGTCTTTTTTTTATACATAAAAGATTCTAAACAATTGTTTATTAATCCAGATCATAATCCCATATAAGTCGCGTGTTCAATACTTAATATGCTTTTGATTTCGTTGGAATGTACAGAACTATCCTAATCAAAGTCAGAGTGTATCGAAACCAGCCATGTTCTTCTTATTATTTTTATATTATTATGATGAGGATTTTTTGGAAAACTTAGAGAATAAATTGGGCTTTGCAAAGGGCAATCATATCGTTCTCTATTAGTTAACAACAAGATTTTCATTAATCAAGATTTTCAGTAATCAAGATTTTGTGTTGTTATTAAGGATAACCACAAGGATAAATTTATGACATCAATACTTGCAGACTTAATGCCTTTATTTTTAAAACTATCAATAGCATTTCACAATATCAAAGATAAATGGATTATGTATGAACACACCACAATTCTTCTCCGAGCAAATAAGAAAACATGTACAATAATTTCTCATAAACTGAGATCGATCAATGCACGTGGTCAGAACTTTATTGAAAAGATGCAATGCTCATAAATGTTCATTATACGATTGTTTTCCTGTAAAGAAATTTTGATTGAAGCATCATAGAAGACTTTAGATAGTACATCACAAGCTTCCTGGATTGTGTAGAGAAGTACAGAAGACTACAAACAATGAACTTGAGAGTTCCCTTTCCTCGAGCATCCAATCATATAACAGAGCATAAAAGTAATACGTGATGTTTTGTAGACCACGTAGGGCAATTGCATTTTCCGTGGTGGTAGATAATTTTAGAGAAAGTAAGAGACGAAGACATGTTTTCAATCCACAAGGGTAATCTGCTTCACTAGAGTATTACAAAACACCATCGGAGCTGAGTAAAATAACTGAGAACAGGACATTGAAACAGGTAAAGTGGAAACTTTTATTACTTTAGCTACATGTATCCGAGTAACAATAGAGGTGCTGGGAGCAATTGCTTGCTATAATCCATGGCAAGACAAAATAGTCAAAGATGCACATCAACAAGTTCCCAAGAACTTATCAATACAATTCCTTTCTGGTTGGAGATGAAAAGAACATTCCGTATCTCAAAAGCCACCACCACAAAGGTAACCCCGAAGGTAAAGAAAAGTATCCAAATTATTACCAAAATCCCAAGCGGTGAAAATTCACCTAGATATTTGCCCCTTTAAGATAGGCATGCTTACATGTAGTTATGTATGTATGTATGAATCTATCGGGATTTGTGGCGGATTGTGTCTCCAAACTATGGATCGCTTAAGCATCTTTGTATGTAAGTATATATGCACTCATTTGCGATGTTTTATGATTCATATACATGAGTATGATTTACATATAGGCAGATGATTAAAGTAAATCCCTTGGTAAAGGGGGTGCAATGTTCAATATGGTAAAATGTCAGGCAAGGGTTACAATAGGTGGACCATTAGAGGGGAGCTAATCTACATATGAGCATAAAAATTTGCTATAATTAATGTTCTTAAGAAGTGGTTCCATTACTTGTATGGATCAAAGGTAACGATTGTCTTTGATCAAGAGAGCATCAAGTGGTTTGCAAACCAACTAGACTTAAGAGGTTGAAAAGCTAGATGGGCTAAACAACTTCAAGTTTTGATTACAAACTCAAGTATAGAAAAAAAATGTTCAATGTAGTGGCAGACATCTCAAGTCAGATGCCTATTTTGAGAAATCTAAGTTTTGTACATGTTCAATGTTAATTTATTTCTACTTGGAAAGGAAGCTGCAAAGAAGATCCAAGCTATAGTCAAGCATGGAAAGTAGCTGAGGAAGCACAGGAAAATGAAACAAGTACAGGAGACCACAACAAGAGGGGGTGCCTAAAATCAAATGGTCCATCTCCACTAGTCAAAGGGATAGTGGGGGCCATGGTATTCTGGAAATTGGGTGCATGGCTAACAAACTTGTGGCAAAATGGATGATTAAGGCATGGTGCAATGGGGAGACTTCGTGGCCTAAATTGATCTTCAAAACACTACAACATATCAGGCGTCTACCGAGGCTTCTACCGAGGAAAATGAACAGGCGCAATTTTGCCCCGACGTCGGTGTAAGGGTCGGTGTAGGCATCAGAAGCAAAGCGTCGGTATAAGCGTCGATATATGAATCAGTATAAGCGACGGTATAAGCGACGGTATAAGCCTAGTATGGCCCTGGGCAAAATAGTCGGTATAAGCATCGGTATGTGCCTGGGTATACCGACGCTTATACCGTCACCTATACCGACGACCATATCTGCAAATTTTTTTTGGGTAGAGTGTGTTGTCTCTTGCTACAGCAACATTCCCATGCTGTTGTGTAGCAAAAGACAATCCACTCTGCCCAAGAAAAACCCAACTACATGTGACATGTATGACAAGCAAGAAAAAAATGATTTGAGAAAGTAAAACATACTGTCAAATACAAAAGACGTGAGCAAAATGAATCATGAATCATGTACAAAGAAATGGGACACATAGACCTTCTTTTTATAAACAACAACTAGAACACATGTATATGTGTGTCTGCCTATGTATATATATGTGTGTATGTGTACATGTATTATGTGTGTATACTTCTATATGTGTAAATATTTATCTGCATGTGTAAAAACCATAAAACCCTAATCCTAAAGACCTAAACCTAAAACAGGTGTATGTGTGTATGCTTGTATATGTATATGTGTAGGTGAATATATATATGTGTATGTGTGTGTATGCATATGTGTATCTATGTAAAAATCCTAAAACCCTAATTCTAAAGACCTAGACCTAAAACATGTATGTGTGTGTATGTGTGTATGCACATGTATATATATGTGTATGTGCATATGTATTATGTGTTCATATGTGTATATGTGTGTATATACGTAAAAGCCAAAAACCCTAACCCTAACCCTAAAACATGCATATGTGTGTATGTATATGTCACGTGTGTGTATGTATGCATGTGTGTGCATGTGACTCTCTCTCTCTATGTGTATGTGTGTATGTATGTATGCATGTGTGTGTATGTATGTGTATGTGTATGTGTATGTGTATGTGTATGTGTATGTGTATGTGTATGTGTATGTGTATGTGTATGTGTATGTGTATGTGTATGTGTATGTGTGTATGGATGTGTATATGTGTGCATGTGTGTATATGTGTAAAAGTAAAAAACCCTAATCCTAAAACCCTAACCCTAAAACATGTATATCTGTGTTTGTGTGGATGTATATGTGATGTGTGTGTATGTGTATGTGCATGTATGCATGTGTGTGCATGTATATGTGTGTGTGTATGTGTGTATATATGTAAAAGCCAAAAACCCTAACCCTAACCCTAAAACATGCATATGTGTGTATGTATATGTCACCTGTGTGTATGTATGCATGTGTGTGCGTGTGACTCTCTCTCTCTCTATGTGTATGTGTGTATGTATGTATGTATGTATGTGTGTCTGTATGTATGTATGCATGTGTGTGTATGTATGTGTATGTGTATGTGTATGTGTATGTGTATGTGTATGCGTATGTGTATGTGTATGTGTATGTGTATGTGTATGTGTATGTGTATGTGTATGTGTATGTGTATGTGTATGTGTATGTGTATGTGTATGTGTATGTGTATGTGTATGTGTATGTGTATGTGTATGTGTATGTGTATGTGTATGTGTGTATGCATGTGTATATGTGTGCATGTGTGTTTGTATTATGTGTGTATATGTGTAAAAGTAAAAAACCCTAATCCTAAAACCCTAACCCTAAAACATGTATATGTGTGTTTGTGTGGATGTATATGTGATGTGTGTGTATGTGTATGTGAATGTATGCATGTGTGTGTACACGTGTGTGCATGTATATGTGTGTGTGTATGTATGCATATGCATATGCATATGCATATGCATATGTGTATGTAATATGTATGCATCTCTGTGTATGTATCTCTATGACTCTCTCTTTGCATATGCATATGTGTATGTTATATGTATGCATCTGTGTGTATGTATCTCTATGTCATTCTCTTTCTCTCTATCTATATCTCTCTCTTTATCTCTCTCTCTCTCTCTCTTTCATCTCTCTCTCTCTTATTCTCTCTCTCTCTATCTCTATTTATAATAAATAACAAAACAATCACTTACATCGATGTAATTCTTTTGAACGCTCTCATCAAAGCCCAATTGACATAGTCTCTTGTCAAATTCCAAAGAATCAATGCCAAAAATCTCTTGCAAAACAAAAGAAAAGAGAAAACCCTAACCCTAAAACATGTATATGTGTGTATATGTGTATGTATATGTGATGTGTGTGTATGTGTATGTGCATGTATGCATGTGTGTGTATAGATATGTGAGTGAGTATACATATGTGCGTGTGTATGTAATATGCATGTGTGTATGTATGTATGTGTGTGTGTACATGCATATGTGTGTATGTATGTATGCATATGCATGTGTGTATGCACATATGTGTGTGTATACATATGTGAGTGTGTATGTAATATGCATGTGTGTATGTATGTATGTGTGTGTGTACATGCATATGTGTGTGTATGTATGTATGCATATGCATGTGTATGCACATATGTGTGTGTATACATATGTGAGTGTGTATTTATGTGTGTGTGTGTGTATGTAATATGCATGTGTGTATGCATGTATGTATGTGTGTGTACATGCAAATATGTGCGTATGTATCTCTCTCTTTCTTTCATCTCTCTCTCTCTCTCTATCTCACTCTATATCAATCGAAAACAATACAAATCACTTACATTGATGTAATTGTTTGGAGTGTTGTTGTCAAATAATACTTAATGTTTTCCTTCCTCGAATTCCAAAGAACTGATGCCAAAAATCTCCTGCAAAACAAAAGAAAAGAGAAATTCATAAACCCTAAGCTTTAAACCCTAACCCTAAAACATGTATATGTGTGTATGTATATGTGATGTGTGTGTATGTGTATGTGCATGTATGCATGTGTGTGTATACATATGTGAGTGTGCATACATATGTGAGTGTGTATATATATGTGTGTGTGCATGTAATATGCATGTGCATATGTATGTATGTGTGTGTGTACATGCATATGTGTGTGTATGTATGTATGCATATGCATGTGTGTATGCACATATGTGTGTATACACATATGTGAGTGTGTATGTAATATGCATGTGTGTATGTATTTATGTGTGTGTACATGCAAATATGTGTGTATGTATGTAAGTGTGCATATGCATGTGTGTATGTATACATGTATGTGTGTACAGGTGTGTATGTATATGTGTGTATACATGTATGTATGTGAGTATGAGAATGAATATGTGTGTGTATGTATATGCATATGTGTATCTATATGCATGTGTGTATGTAATATGCATGTTTGTATGTAATATGCATGTATGTATGTATATGTGTGCATGCATGTGAGTATGTAATATGTATAAGTATGTATATGCATGTGTGTATGTAATATGTATGTGAGTGTATATGTAATATGCATGTGTGTATGTAATATGTATGTGAGTATGTGTATGCATATGTGTGTGTATGTATGTATGCATCTCTCTCTCTATCTGATTCTCTTTCTATTTCATCTCTCTCTCTCTTTCACTCTCTCTCTCTATCTTTCTCTTTCATCTCTCTCTCTTTCTCTCTCTCTCTCTCTCTCTCTCTCTCTCTCTCTCTCTCTCCCTCTCTCTCTCTCTCTTTATGTTTCTCTAGATCTCTCTCTTTCTTTCATCTCTCTCTCTATCTCACTCTATATCAATCGAAAACAAAACAATCACTTACATCGATGTAATTGTTTGGAGCGTTGTCGTCAAGGTCCACTTAATGTTGCCCTTTGTCAAATTCCAAAGATTTGATGCCAAAAAACTCCTGCAAAACAAAAGAGAAGAGAAATTAGAAAAGGGAAAACACAAAGAAAGAGAAAGGGTGCTACAGTATGTGCAATTCTTACCAAAATTTCAGATCTAGAGAAACAGAGATGTAGAGAAAGAGAGAGAGAGAGAGAGATAGAGAGAGAGAAAGAGAGAGAAAGAGAGAGATGTGTGTACACAATAGGTTCAGAATGTAGTTTGCGCGCGCAAACTCGACAGTAGCAAAATTTGGTTCAAAATGCAAGCAAATGTCAAATTTTTGTTCTCGGGCCCGGTTAAAACTTGCCTCGGTATAAAGGTCGGTATGAGCGCCGGTATAAGCGTCGGTAACTTACAGTAAAGTACCGACGCCTATATCGAAGCTCATACCGATGCCGTGTATACCGACGATTAAATGACCGTCGGTATTGCATCCGTGGTTTTTCAAGCATTTTCAACGGTCATACCGACGCTGAGGGGTGACTGTCGGTATGCGCAACGTCCGTATGCCCCTCATATGTTGTAGTGGAAACGAGAATGTGTTGACTCTTGTGGGACTCCCAAATTGGAAGAATCTTGATATTTTGACCCTTTTGTTTTTCCATATCTCTGTTTTTCCCAAAAGGCTCAACCCTTGTGTGGTCTCCCTATGGAAGAGTTTGAATAAAGTCAAAAGCTTCATAAGAATCAGCAAAGAGTGGAAGTGGGAGGCCGGTATCAGATAGAATGACTCTATCTGGTTTCTGATCCATTGCATCAGGAACATGGGATCTTGGAACATTCGAAGTACCAAGAGGCTCTCGAACAAGGGCTTCAGAAAATGCAAACATCTTTGGAAACAAGACACCAACCAATGGATCAACTTCAAGGACATTGATCCTAGCATCAGCATTACATACGAAGAATGGATTATTTTACAAAGCAGACGTCTTCCCTGTGATGGCTCCAAAGACCATCTTCTCATTGGTCATGACTCCCATTCTCGTTGGGTCTCAAATGACATACTGGCAATTGCCTAGCAAAAATCCCAAATATCAAAGGAAACTTTGATTATTAGGTCAACCACAACAAGAAGTGGTGCTTGTTGTGGACCCAACTACAGTGGGATATGAAGTTCGTGGCTATCTGGCACCCTCTCATTGAAAACAAAAAGTATGTCATCTTATGGAAAATTCTTCATCGGGGAATCTGGACCAACCAACAGGCTAGAAAAATCTATGGGGTGTCTCCCTAGTGCAAGCGCTGTTGTCGATCCATTGAAGATGTTGTTGATATATTTAGGTAGTGATGTGTGTGAAAACTCTAGGACCGCCGGGGCACTTTTTCCCTCTTTAGGAGTTTTTTTCCCCCGACTTGTATGTACGCCTATTGCCCTAATGGGCTACTTATCTTTGTACATTCTCTAGTAATACATTCAGTATTGTGTGTTGTGCTCCAAGCTTCTTCTTCTTCCTTGTGTTGTTCGCGTGCTTCCGCACACGTCTAACTCCAACAATTGGTATCAGAGCAGGTCGTCGCTTCATCTAGGGGGCCATCGACACTCCTCCATTTGCAGTCTCAAATTCGCATGAAATTTGGTGAGCATACTCAGGGTGTTTCAGAGATAAAAAAAGCTTCGCTTTGTGGTGCTGAAATCGAGATTTGAGCTCGTTTTGACCTCCGTATGCACTATCACAGTGCTTGTGTAGGCTATGTCATCCTTTTGTGCCAAAGGTATATACCAGTTTCTGTTGGCCAGTATAAGCGTCTTGAAGTGTGCTACAGGTTTAGCAGAATTTGTCTCGGCAATTCTGTTCAACTTTTTGAGATACAATCAATTTTCTGCATCAAGGTATTTTAGTCACCGGCCATGGCTGAAAGCAGTGATGTATTCCGTATGTTGGTTGTTGAGGATAAGTTGGATGGTACCAACTACCCGTTATGGGCTTATATGATGCGATATGTGTTGGTTGTAAAAGGACTGTGGAACATTGTGCAAGGTGTCCAAAAACGTCCTATCACACCTGCAACTGTTACAACTGCAGGTATTGAAGCTGATGCAGAAGGTGTTGAAGATGATGGAATTCTGCATATTCCTATTCGTGCTACAGTTTCTGCTGCACCTACTGTAGAGCAGATTCATTGGGATGGCATTGATAGCTTTGTCTGTCAAACGTGCCATTATTCCTCATATTCACTCTTGTAGAACAGCTAAGCCCAAACATCCTTTATTAAAAAAAAATCATTCCCATATAGCGACCTTAACAAAAGTAAGGAAATACTAATAGTTTTTGTTATGGATTAATAAGAATGTAAGTGTATTCTGATCAGTGTCCATTTATTCAATTTTGTAAGATTTCCAAACTTTAAGAAAGTGTACAAAAATTTGTATTGTAAATGCAAAATAACTATTTCATAAATCACTTTTAATGTTCCAATATAGCCCAAACCCATTGTTCTCATAGAATTTTTACTATCCTCGGCAATAATCCAAGATGATTCTTTTACTACACTTTACTAGACTCCTCCGTCTGAGGCTTCTTCAGCATAGAATTTAAGGGCTTTCTCGATAAAGAAAACGTTATCCATACCAAGCCCTTCTCCATTAAAGTGTAACTCTAGATTGATCTCTTTAAAAAATGGCTGAATCCATTCTTCTACAAGAAACAATGGCAAAAAAAAAATTTTAGTCTGAGCCCATGTAGCCTAGTGGCTGATGCCTTGAAGTTGCAGGAGGAAGTCCTGAGTTTAATTCTTGGCTAGATATTTCCATGAGATTCTCATGATGGGTGCCTCTACCTTACAAGTTGGGTCTGTGGGTGTGTATTTCCAATCATTGTACTCTCAAAAAAAAATCATGATAGTCAAACATGTGGATAGGAATTAAGTCCTATTGAAACATTAGATTTATTGGTTCTAGCCTATGTGTAAACTAGAATTTCTCAATCTGCATATACAAAATCCACACAACATTGTCCAAGCCCGCATAGCCTAGTGGCTAATGCCTTGAAGCTGTGGGAGGAAGTACTAAGTTTAAGTCTTGGCTAGACATGTCCATGGGTTTCTCATGATGGGTGCCTTTGCCTTACGAGATTGTGGGTGTGTGAGTGTGTATTTCCAATTCATTGTACTCTCAAAAAAATCCACACAACATTTATATTGAGCCCAAAAAGTTCTTGCGCGGGATCAAAAGACCAAACTTCCAATATGCGATGGAACCCGATTTCCAAGATAGATGTCATTTTCTCAATGTGTTTTTTCATACATAAAAGAGTCTAAAGAATTGTTTATTACTCCAGATCATAATCCCATTTAAGTCGCAGGTTCAAAACTTAATATGCTTTCGATTTTGTTGGAATGTACAGACCTATCCTAATCAAAGTCAGTGTGTATCTTATGTTACTTCATCATTAGTCTCGTCTTCTTCAAAGACCTCTTCATCTTGGACAATGATCTCTTCCTCCTCGACTATGTTTTGCACCTCATAGTCCACTACAGATGGAATTTCTTCTATGTCTATGTCCTCAAAATTTTTTTTGCTATGTGGAGAGAGTTGTAAAACAAATAGTCACTCTAGTATGAAATGGCACATTCACATTATCTTTTTCATTTAAGAACGGTCCAAAATATACGGACCAATGCGTCAAAATAGTAGAAACTCTTTTCATGAAAAATGAGAGTAATACGTGGTGTTTTGTAGAAACTAAGCGACGAAGACATGTTTCAATCCAC
Source organism: Ceratopteris richardii (assembly GCA_020310875.1). Taxonomy (NCBI): domain Eukaryota; kingdom Viridiplantae; phylum Streptophyta; class Polypodiopsida; order Polypodiales; family Pteridaceae; genus Ceratopteris; species Ceratopteris richardii. The sequence continues at coordinate 152,388,050 of CM035423.1, read as the reverse complement.
AAGGGTAATCTGCTTCACTAGAGTATTACAAAAACAAAATTGGAGCCGAGTAAAATAACAGAACAGGACATTGAAACATGTAAATTTGAAAGTTTTATTACTCTAGATACATGTAGAGGAGTAACAATAGAGGTGCAGGGAGCAATTGCTTGCTATAATCCATGCCAAGACAATGGAAAACAGCCAAAGATGCACATCAACAAGTTCCCAAGTACTTATGAATACAACTCCTTTCTGGTTCGAGATGAAAAGAACATTCCGTATCTCAAAAGCCACCACCACAAAGGTAGCCCGAAGGTAAAGAATAGTATCCGAATTATTACCAAAGTCCGAAGCGGTGAAAATTCACCTAGATAATTGCCCTTTTAAGATAGGCATGCATATATGTAGTTTTGTATGTATGTATGACTCTATCGGGATTTGTGAAGGATTGTGTCTTCGAACTATGGACCGCTTAGACGTCTATATATGTAAGTATATATGCACTCATTTGCGATGTTTTATGATTAATATACATGAGTATGCTTTACATATAGGCAAGACGATTAAGGTAAACCCCTTGGTAAAGGGAGTAAAATGTGCAATATGGTAAAATGTCGTGCAGGGGTTACAATCTGTGGACCATTGGAGGGGAACTATTCTACCTATAAGCAAGAAAGATTTCCTATAATTAATGCTCTTAAGAAGTGGTTCCATTACTTGTATGGATCAAAGGTAACGATTGTCTTTGATCGAGACAGCATCACGTGGATTGCAAACCAACTAGACTTGGGAGGTAGAAAAGTAAGATGGGCTGAACAACTTCAAGTTTTGATTACAAACTCAAGTATAGAAAAGGAACGATCAATGCAATGGCAGACATCTCAAGCCGGATGCCTATGTTGAACAAGCTAAGTTTTGTACATGTTCAATGTGAATCTATTTCTACTTTGAAAGGCAATTTCAAAGAAGAATCAAGCTATAGTCAAGCATGATAAGTAGTTGAGCAAGCAAAGGAAAACGAAATAAGTACTTCTAAAGGAAATTTTAAACACTATTCCCTCAAAGGTGAATATTTTCTTGTAGAGGAGGTACTGGGGTATCTACTTTTAACAGGAGCATGCAGCAAGCATTCTAGTACTTCATCTACTCAAGGTAGGTTCTCCTTAGGGAAATATACCCTTTTAGAGTTCTGTGAGCATGCAGATATCAATGATTGCACAGAGTTGTGAATACTCAAGAAAATATTCATGACAAAATGACAATAATGGAAGACCATCCACTCCTTAGTTCAAATCAGATGATTACGACATAGGCAAAAGAGATGCTCAAAAGTTCATGCTCTGGGCTAACATGCCACTCCAGAACTAAACAACATCAAGACAAGGGATTCATCCAATCCGTACAATGGTTGACTTTGGCTCTCCGCATAGTTATTGTAATTTTTTCTTCCTCTATGACCACTTTTATAGTTGTTGTTGTTGTAATTGTTGTTGTAATAGTTGTTGTAACTGTTGTTGTAATAGTTGTTGTAATTGTTGTTGTAGCATCCATTGTATCTGCCTCTATTTGATCCATAGCCACCTCTATTGAATCCTCTTCCTCATGAGTTCCTCAGGTTCCTAAAAAATTCTTCGGTAATATGACTAGATAAGCCACATATATTGCAAGGTTGAGATGATTGGAATCTCCCCTTGCCTTACTTTCCACCTCTACCTCTACCTGTAGCTCTTCCTATACCTGCAAAGTTTGCTTGGAAAGAGCTACCTTCATCTTCATTCTTCTTATTTTTTGACTTGTCCTTCACCTTAGCTTTATCAGAATATAAGGCAGAAGTCTGATTACCTCTTGAGGACTCACCACCTTTGCTAATATTTGCTTCATGAGTGAGGAGTTGGCGCATGAGTGTGTTGAGGTCAGGCACATGCATATCCATGTACAAATCCATGGCTGTTGTGAAGGATTCCCACTTGTCATCTGCTTTGATTCCATTTATGATTTGTCTAATGATTTGTTCCTCTTCAATTACCTCTCCAATGCTTCCAACTTGATCTGAAATCTCCTTCATCTTTGTGACATAATCAGTCACACTTTGCTTGCGGTTTTTCTTCATTGTTGTGAACTCCATCCACAATTGGTTCTTCCTTCCTTGAGTGTTAGAGGAGAAGAAAGAAGCAAGTGCATTCCAAGTCTCTCTTGATGTCTTGCATCCCTTGACATGAGGTAAAAGAAAATCAGAGATTAAGTTTAGAATATAGGACCTTGCAACTGCATCCTTTGAACATGAGTTTGAAACTCTTTCCTCTTCTTCATGTGATGTTTCGCTTTGTTCCTCATGGTTGGCATAGCTTCATCTCTAGATGTGTATGCAAATAGATTTCTCCCTTGAAGATAAGCCTCCATCCTTAGAGACCATGCAGGGTAGTTTTTTCTATCCAATTTGTCAATTGAAAATCAATCTCCCATGTTCATTGACTATGCTCTGATAACACTGTGGAGAGAGATGGTGGATGCAATCTGAAGATGAATTGGTGCTGCTACAACAAGCTTCACATCAGCCAACTAAGACTTGAGAGTTGATTAGTAGACCCTTTGAGCTTCCTAAATCCCAAAAAAAATCACCCAAGTGATTTGGAACAAGTATTTCAAAACTTTGAGTCAAGACACACTAGTTGCAAAATGACTAGCTCCCAAAACTTGCTATTTTTGTACATACACCTGCTAGAAAAAATGAAGAATGCTCTCAACCACCACTACGGAAAATGTGATTGCCCTCCGTGGTCTTCAAAACACCACGTATTACTTCTATGCTCTATTATATGATTGGATGCTCGAGGAAAGGGAACTCTCAAGTTTTTAGTTTGTCCATCCATTTGGGGATGTTCAATGATACTCAAGCTTATTTTATTTGAATTCTACTAAAGACTACTCACCGAAAATGACTTTTAAATCTAGCATATCTACTAGAGACTATGTGGACAGGAAGAACATAGGGTCTCTAAAGTTGAATTTACAAATATTTTTGCCGATTCAAGAGAATTTTAAGTATCTTTGAAAGGTATAAACGGAGCTGACTTAGTCAAAATATTCACTACCACCAAAACTAAAATATTGCCTTCGTGAGTGTGGGGTAATCGTGAAATGAAATTAATGTAGATGCTTTCCCGTTTTCCTTTGAAATCTCCAAAGGATGATTCACAATCCTCCAATTTGAGCCTTTCAAACTTATTCATTTGACATTTATGGCATTTTAATACATATGTTTATACATCTCAATGTATACTAGGCCAATAAAAATCTTATTTCACTAGTTCATAGGTTTGATGAACACTTGGTTGTTTGGGATTTGGTGCATCAGGTCATTTGAAAAGTACTATATTTCATATGTCTGATTTGTTTGAGACAAAACGAATACCTTTCGAGGGAATGGTGTTTAAACTTTCCTTTAGAAGTACTTGTTTCATTTTTCTTTGCTTCCTCAGCTGGTTTCCATGCTTGAATATAGCTTGGATCTACTTTGCAATTGCCTTTCAAAGTAGAAATAGATTCACATTGAACATGTGAAAAAAATTAGCTTGTTCAACATAGGCATCTGACTTGAGATGTCTACCATTGCATTGGCCATTCCTTTTCTATACGTGAGTTTGTAATCAGAACTTGATGTTGTTCAGACCATCTAGCTTTTCTACTTCTCAAGTCTCGTTGGTTTGCGAACCACTTGATGCTCTCTTGATCAAAGACAATGGTTACCTTTGATCCGTACAAGTAATGGAACTACTTCTTAAGAGCATTAACCATAGGAAATCTTTCTTTCTCATAGGTAAAATTGTTCCCCTATAATGGTCCACATATTGTAACCCCTGCCCAACATTTTAGCATATTGAACATTGCACCCCATTTACCAAGGAATTTACCTTAATCGTCTGCCTATATGTAAAGCATACTCATGTATATTAATCATAAAGAATTGCAAATAAGTCCATATTTACTTAACATACATAGACAATTAAGCGGTCCAATCCATCACAAATCTCGATAGACTCATGCATACATACATAATTACATATATGCATGCCTATCATAAAGGGGCAATTATCTACGTGAATTTTCACCGCTTGGGACTTTGGTAATAAGTTGGATACTATTCTTTAGCTTCGGATCTAGCTTTGTGGTGGTGGCTTTTGAGATATGGAATGTGCTTTTCATCTCCAACCAGAAAGGATATTGAAAAGTACTTGGGAACTTGTTGATGTGCATCTTTGACTATTTTCCATAGCCTTTGCATGGATTATAGCAAGCAATTGCTCCCTGCATCTCTATTGTTACTCATCTACATGTATCTAGAGAAATAAAACTTTCAACTTTTCTTGTTTCAACGTCTGTTATCCTCATCGTCATGATCACCCTGTGACGATCGAGATCATCCCTCCTGTGTTTGTCTCTCCACCTCATCCATATTTGTCTCCCTATAATACTCCTGTATTACATATAACAAACATAAATCAATAAAATAATTAAAACATTCGTAACAACAAAATAATTATATAAAATTTAAAAATACTCACAAAGGCATCAGGATGACCTTGTATATACTCGCCCAAACGCCTATATCCAAAATGTGTAGCATACTCAATCTCGTCTTTCATAGGATATCGGCCATAATCCTTTCACTCCAATGAAACAAATAAAAAACATTAGTTGCTTGCATTTTAACTAAAATAAAACATATACTCACAATAACACATATACTTACAAACGTAGCTACAAAACCATTATGGCCCATTTGGCCTAAGTGCGATGTGTGGCCCGACTCCACTCTCTTCTTTGTAGCAGCCTGTTTATTCAAGAAAAAAAATACATAAGTGAAATGTAAAAAATTACTAAAATATATAAAAATTATAAATATAAACTATTAATTTGTGTACCTTCTGCTGAGGAAATGACTCCTGAAGACGTAGCTATCTACGAAAAAACTGCCACGACTCAGGTGGTATGTTAGCTCGCCTCTTATTTTTTTCGGCCATACAATATCTCCTGTTAATTTAATCTCAAACAGAAAAAAAAGTCAGAATACATACACATATATACACACACATACACATACACATACACATACCCACATACACATATACATGCAAACATATACGCATGCATATATGTATACATATACACATATACATACATATAACATAAACACACATATACATATCCACATATATACGTACACACACATGCATGCATATACACTCATTCATACAAAATACATGCATTTATCCCACAATAATATGTAGTTGTGTATATGTGAATATGTGTGTATGTGTAAATGTGTATATGTGAATATGTGTGTATGTGTAAATATGTATATGTGAATTTTTTATTTATGTAGATAATCAAATTATTAATATCAAATACCATTATTTGTAGATTCTGATCAATCAGATGGAACTCCACCACCGTCTCCTCATCGTTCAACGACTTTATACTGTAAGTATATGAAATATTTAATTTTAACTATATTTAATGGATACATAACTTATATTTTTTTTTATGTTTCTTATGATGTGCAGATTCTGATCAATCAGAGGGTACTCCACCACCTCCTACCCATGCAACGACTTCACATGTGTCCTCCGATAGGAATTATGATGAGTTTTACTATCAAGAGCATATTATATGTTGGTGTAACTCTTGTTATGGCATGTATCGAAGACCACGATTGGAATGTATTGAACATGAGGCAGAGTATGGTACTTTTGAGCGTGCACCATCACCTAGTCAACGTGATAATGCTTGGGTATGTATTTTCTATACATATTAATGTCATTATTTTATTTAAAAACCATGTATAAAATCAAATTATTATTGATATACAGGAATACTTGCTCGATGATGATGATGATTTTTCTCATAATGTTAATATACCTCGTACAGGTCATGGACTTGCTGTTCATCAATTACAAGCAGAGGTTTCTAGAAATCCTCTAACTCGTGGTTTAGAGAATGAAACGGCTGGAGATTATCCATTGCCAGATCGTGATCGTTCTTTAGTACAAACATATGATAGAAGAAGATATGGAGGATGGAATAGAGGACCACTTCCTGTAGATGGAGAGGTTTTCAACTTTTGGGTTAATCGCTATATGATTGCTCCATCCACTATTACTAATGCTGGTCGTGGTCTCTTTATTGTAGAGGATTTCTATGTGCCTCCGAACTCTGAAGTCACTCTTATGTCATTTTGTGGTCGTATATATGGACGGGGAGATTGGCATCGACTTTCACGTTATGTTCAAAGCATGAGTACTTATGGAATATGCTTGAACGCATCATCCCTTACTAGTAGAAGGATTTTACATGCAGAAAATGAAAGATTATATATTGATGGAAGACCTTACACACATGGAAATATAGCAGGTTTAATAAATAGTAGTCGAAGGTTACATAATAGTTCAAGGACTAATTGCACATTTGAGGAGCGTGAAAATAGTCATGAATCACCATACATGAGTAGAGATGTATCAAGATACATAGTTGTCAATGCTATTACTACATTACATGCTGGTGATGAACTATTAGTGAATTATGGATGGTGTAGACCTCGAAGAGCACCTTTTAGCTAGAGAGAATAAAAATTTTCTATCCATATTTAATAAGTTATATACTTAATTTTATATTTGAAGTTTAATTTTTATTCATTTATGGAATACTAATGGGTTTTATTTATATGTGTAGATTCCAACGTATGATGTTGATGATATTCGTCCACAGCATTCACAATTACCAATAAGACCTCATTTATCAGAAGCTTCCATGAGGAGGCTATGCAAAACTAATCCTGTGCAATATGCAAAGTTGAAAGATCTATATTCAAAAGACGATAAAGTACAAGATTTGTGTGACAATGATGAAGATGATGGCGTGGCATATTTTATTGAGGATTGGTAGCAAAATCACAGTGAGAGCATGGATATTTCTAAAAATGAGAAATATCTTCGAGAGGAATGTCTAAAGCATGTATATGAAGGAAGTCGTTTGACATGACTAAGTGCGAGTTTACTTATTCTCAACCTTCAAAATCGTTTTGGATGGAGTAATGTATCTGTTTCGACACTATTAAGGTATAAATTTCAATTTTCTATCTATTTATATATATATATATATATGCATAAATATATATATATATATATATATATATATGCAGGTTTTTATTCTTACTTTAGATAAGGTTAGAACAAGAACTTGAATTGAATGGAAACTTTTTGTCCGCACATCTTTTAAAACTATTAATGCATCTTTCCAAATATTCGCAATGGTGACCTGGATGAATCGCATGCACAGAGGTTACTCAAGAGACAACAATCTGATTATAATGGAGTAGTCCACTTTGTATCCTAAAGTTCAGATGCTCATCATTGACATGCAAGAGGTTTAGTGCATACCCGAGAAATCCTGCTCTATCTTGAGTAACCTCTGTGCATGCGATTCATCCAGGTCACCATTATATGAATATATGTGTGAATTGATAGGATACGATTGTTTGGATGGCAGGATACGATTGTTTGTATGGCGGGATAGGATTGTTTGTTTTGGAGGATATGAATGATTTGTCGATTCACACATATGTTCAGTTTGAAAGTGTGAATCGACAAATTATTCAATGAAGGTACATACTTCATATCATCCAAAACAAACAATCGTATCCTGCCATCCAAATTTTGCGTAAATATTTTGAAAGATGCATTAATAGTTTTAAAAGATGCGCGGACCAAAAGTATCTATTCAATTCAAGTTCTTGTTCTTACCTTATCTAAAGTAAGAATAAAAACCTGCATGTATATATGTATATATGTATATATATTTATTTACCTTTTTTAAAATATCTTTTCTTGATAAACTTACATGTTATTATCTAAAAAGTTTTTACCAAGTCAGAATATTCTTCCTACCTCACATGATGAAATGAAGAAGATAATCAACAATCTTGGTGTAGATTATCAATGTATACATGCATTTCCTAACGATTGTATTTTATATAGAGGTGAATATGCAGACTCTTTGACATGTCCCAAATGTCAATCTCCTCGATATAAGGGTGAAGAAGGTAAAATCCCGAAAAAGGTATTGAGATATTTTCCATTGGCTCCACGGATTAGACATATGTTTCAAAGCCCCGAATTATCAAAGCTTTTGACTTGGGGACATGATCACAAAAGTACTAATGGAATAATCAAAATTCCTCATGATAGTGTTGCTTTTCAGCATATTGATTCTACATGGCTTGAATTTGCACAAAATCCACAGAATCTAAAGTTAGGAGTTGCATTAGATGGGGTTAATCCATTCTCCATGAAATCCACTAAATGGTCAACATGGCCAGTGGTAGTCATAAACTACAATCTTCCGCCATATCTTAGCATTAAAAAGGAACATTTAATGCTTTCACTTTTAATCCCAGGCAAAAGACAAGTTAAAGATATGAATGTATATCTTGCTCCTCTCATTGACGATCTTCAAGAGTTATGGAGAGGTATTAATGTCATTGATGTATCGAAAAGCATCAATGAAAGACATATTACGATTCGTGGTATTGTGGCTTGGACTATTCACGATTTTCTTGGATATGGCATTTGTTCAAGTATTGATGTAATTTTTTTATTCAATATGCATGTAAATAAATATGATTTAATCTAATAATATTTTTATCATTTTCCATTATGCAGGAATATCTACTAAGGGTTATAAAGCTTGTCCATATTGTGGTGATTGGATGAGATCAATCTATAGTAAGAATCTCAACAAAAATATTTATGTTCGACATCGACGATTCTTGCCTGATGATCATCCATTAAGATCTAAAAGAGAAGCGATACATTTTAATGGAAAGCTTGAAACAGGCCAGTATCCAAAACCTATGACGCCTATGGATTGGTATAAAAAATGGACAGATGGACCTCTGATAGATCCACAAGCAGAAATCTTCAGTGATGATTCAGATAATGAGTATGTGAATAGAGGTAAAGGAAAATTGGCACTAACAAAAACATATCAATATGGTATTCTTTGGAGTATTGGAAAGAGCTAAAAGTATGTCATCTTCTTGATCCTATGCATATATTCAAAAATATTGGTTATTCACTATGGCAGCATCTTCTTGGACTAAAAGATACCACAACATCAAGGAATTATTTGAAAGATCAAAAATCCAAACCAAAGTTATGGCCAGCTTTTGATAGACATCGACAAGAAACGACTTATGCATCTACTCCTTGGGTACTTACAACAAAAGAGATACAAACTATCAAAAATAGAATTCAATTGATCAAGACTCCTACAGGATATGGAGCATCGTTTCAAAACATGTTTACTATGGATGATAAGAGCTTATCTGGGTTAAAGACCCATGACTGGCATAACTTTTTGAGACATATTTTACCTTTGGTTATCAATGGATGTACAACGAAAGGAGTACGAGATGTGATCTATCGTCTTGGATCACTTATAAGGTAATTATGATACTTTTATATTTAATATGTATGAATATTGGATATCTTTTATTTTTTAGTTAACTTCTTTATAATTGTTTTTATGATTTGTATAGGTGGATTACATCCAAAGAGATCGATAAAAATTCGATCCCACAAAAAAAACGTGAATGCATAGAGCTACTATGTTTGATGGAAAAAGAACTTCCTACTTCATTTTTTGATATTCAGGTTCATTTATTAGTCCATCTTGTAGATGAGATAGAGATTGCTAGTGTTGTCAACACTCGGAGGATGTTTTGGGTCGAGCGATTTATGGGAATACTTAAAGGTTACGTGCGACAAAGGGCAAAACCAGAAGGATCCATGGCAAATGGTTGGATGCTTGAAGAGTGCATGTATTACGTTAGTGAGTACCTTGAAAGAGTTCATGAAGAAGCTCCACGTGCATGGACCAATGAGTCTTCTTCAAAAATAATAGATGAGGTATTATCAGGTAAGGGGGTTCCATTCTTATTTACATTTCAAGAAAAAAATGATGTTTCTACTTTTGTAGCATATAATAGCGAATGCATGCAAGCATTCCTTAGCGAGTACGAGGAACTTCAAAGTCTCCGAAGTAAAAGGCGAAAAAACAAAACATCTAGATATAATCTCGATAATAATGAGATTAGAGATATACCTTTTTTCACGGATTGGCTATATAGTCGTTTGCAACGCGCCAACACAAATAATGAAGAAATCTCAGATGAGCAAAGAGAGTTAATGATAGGTTGTGAACGAAAGGTAATTTTATTAACATATATATTTTATTTTTTTCATATATGTATGTTAGTTTCTATTTACTAATAGAATTTATTTTGCAGGGCTCGAATGTTCACTAATATGTGGGCTTTTGGACAACATATTAGAATTAAAGCCATTGATTCTTTACATAAAACAGAGGATTCTAGTATTGTTGCTTGTTTCAAGCAACTATCACGTGCTAGCTCAAAAGACACGAACCTTATAGATAGCGAACTTGGTTACGTAGGAACTATTGTTGGTATCTATGAAATTTCATTTCGTACATTCAAACAGGTAGAAAAAAGTTTATATATTTTTTTTAGAGTTAGTTATTTTTTCAAGCACCTAATAATGGGACATTTTTGTTTTTATATATTTTGATAGGTCATTTTGAAGGTTGACTGGTCTCGAGCGGAGTATTAAGGTAGTAATTCTACAATAAGAAAGGAATTATCTAGGTTTTGGGCAATTGATTCTTCCAAGGTAATGCGATCTACTAAAGAACCATATATTCTTCCTAGGCATATTGAACAAGCATTTTTTTATAAAAAGCCAGATGCTCATCCTTGGTGGCAAGTCATTCATGTGCAACCTAGAGGTAGGTCATTGTTTGAACAGTTTATTGTTAGAGAGATTAAAGAAAGTCCTCTTGATGATTCAGCATCAGATACTGATACATCAACATCTGGAATAGAAATTAGACTCATTATACGTGATTATGATACTAATCTTTTTTATGAAGAGGATAATTCTCTACATGCTGATTGTACTGATGAGGAAGAGGAATTACCAGAAATAGATATTAATCCATCAATAGATGATGTGATTAATGAGAACATAGATTTAACAATAGAAGAAATAAATGAAATCAATAAGGATAATGAACATGAGACTATATTGATGTCTTACCAAAATCATGGCAATAATGAAAACATATGAGCATATTAGATAGTAAATTCTACTCTAGTTATCGATCAATAACTTGAAGCTTCTGAATGGATATCAGATAATAGGTTTTTTTTATTAACTTGAATAACGATGAATCCTACTAGAGAGATGAAATCATGTTCTTCTAAGTTAGAACATGAAGCTCGGGGGTATGCCTAATTATTTTATATATAGCTTTATTTTCGAAGAGTAAATTTTTATCATGTATGTATGCATATGTGTGTGTATTCATGTGTATTATATGTATACATATGTTGGTATGCATATATATGTATTTCATGTATATGTATGTGTTTGCATGTGTGTGATATATGTATACATGTGTTAAATATGCATATGTGTATATATGCATATGCATTTATGTAAAATATTCATGTATTCATGTACGTAATATATGCAAGTGTTTATAATTGTGTACATGTATATATGTATATAGGTCTATGTGTAAATATGTATGCATGTATATATATGTTTATGTGTGCATGTAGGCATGTACATGTATGTGTAAATATGTACATGTAAATATGTTAGTATGTATATATATGTTTATGTGTGCATTTAGGCATGTATGTGTGATGCATAATATATCTACTCCATTTCATATTTATGTATTCTATCTACATGATGTGTATATATCTTTACATATATTATGATCCTCGTTGATTCGAGTAGCTATATATACAGGCATAAGGTTGGGAGGAGAGACATCTCTCTAGTAGGACGTCGGAGGTGTACATATACTTCAAACATATGGCTAAAAGGTTGAATTAGAGTTTTAAAATTAGGGATTTCAAAAACCTAATATCGAGATTAGTGTTCTCTCTCTCTCTCTCTCATATACATACATACCGTGCATTGTCGCGACGATGAGCCATAAGTGTCCGCATCTCTTTTAAACACCACTTAAGCGACCACCCTATCCCAAACTCCGTCTCAAGTGAACTGAGCACGTACTTTTTATCCCTCTCATCATGCTCACTACAAAAAGAAAAAACATAATGTAAATAAAACATAAGATATATATTTCAATTTATATGTAAAACTTTTACTTACTTCCACGGTAAGTGGACAAAGCGCAGGTAAGAGTCGCATAGTGCGTGCATTCTCCTCTTGAACTCCAATCCATTTCCTATGTATACAATGTTCCCCTCTGGCTCTATGTCGCACTCTAGTCCTAACGTGCCGATGCATGTCCTCATAGGTACCGTCTCTGCTTTGCTATCACATGCTGGAGGTGGTATAGGTGTCCTAAAAATAGATAGATAGAAATAAATAAAAATATGTGTTATAATATCATTAAAAAAGTTTATGAAAAAAAACATACCTATGAGCAGATAGCTCTCTTCCTGCGTGTGGAGCTGCAGAAGAGCCCTCGTGTGATCGCATAAGCATCTGGATCATATAATCCAGCTCCTCATCAGACATCTCTGCGTAGTCCCGCATTATGGCCCCTAGAGTATCAGATGGAACTCTTGCTCTCATAAGACTTTTTATGAGAGTGAGTTTCACCTTTCTCTCTCTACTGGGATCCATAATACCTAACATATAAAACAAAATGGTTAGAAATCAATACATATACGTGTACATATGTAAATGTGTATGCATTAAGTATGTGTATGTATGCATGTGTGTGTGTATGTATGTGTGTGTATATGTGTGTATGCATGTGTATGTGTGTGTATGCATCATTATGTGTATATGTGTCTATGTGTGTGTATATGTATGTGTGTATGTATGTGTATATGTGTGTGTATGTATGCATGTATGTATGTATGTATGTATGCATATGCATATGCATTATGTATGTATATATATGCATGTATGTGTACGTGTGAGTATGAGTGTGTATGTGTTTATGTATATGTATGTATCTATGTGTGTGTATGTGTCTATGTGTGTATGTGTATGCATGTATGTATGCATATGTGTGTTTATGCATATGTATGTGTGTGTATGCATCATTATGTGTGTCTATGTATGCATGTGTATGTGTGTATGCATCATTACGTGTGTATGTGCCTATGTGTGTGTGTGTATATGTGTTTGTATGTGTGTATGCATGTGTATATGTGTGTATGCATCATTATGTGTGTAAGTGTCTATGTGTGTTTGTATGTGTATATGTGTGTGTGTGTGTCTATGTCTATGTGTGTGTGTCTATGAGTGTGTATGTGTTTATGTGTATGTATGTATCTATGTGTGCGTATGTGTCTATGTGTGTATGTGTATGCATGTATGTATGCATATATGTGCGTATGCATGTGTATGTGTGTATGCATCATTATGTGTGTATGTGTCTATGTGTGTATGTGTCTATGTGTGTATGTGTGTATGTATATGTGTGTGTTGTCTATGTGTATGTGTGTGTGCCTATGAGTGTGTATGTGTTTATGTATATGTACGTATCTATGTGTGTGTATGTGTCTATGTGTGTATGTGTATGCATGTATGTATGCATATGTGTGTGTATGCATATGTATGTGTGTGTATGCATCATTATGTGTGTCTATGTATGCATGTGTATGTGTGTATGCATCATTACATGTGTATGTGTCTATGCGTGTATGTGTGTGTGTATATGTGTTTGTATGTGTGTATGCATGTGTATGTGTGTGTATGCATCATTATGTGTGTAAGTGTCTACGTGTGTTTGTGTGTGTGTATATGTGTGTGTGTGTGTCTATGTGTATGTGTGTGTGTTTATGAGTGTGTATGTGTTTATGTGTATGTATGTATCTATGTGTGTGTATGTGTCTATGTGTGTATGTGTATGCATGTATGTATGCATATGTGTGTGTATGGATGTGTACGTGTGTGTATGCATCATAATGTGTGTATGTGTCTATGTGTGTATGTGTGTATGTATATGTGTGTGTTGTCTATGTGTATATGTGTGTGTGTATATGAGTGTGTATGTGTTTATGTATATGTATGTATCTATGTGTGTGTATGTGTCTATGTGTGTATGTGTATGCATGTATGTATGCATATGTGTGTGTATGCATATGTATGTGTGTGTATGCATCATTATATGTGTCTATGTATGCATGTGTATGTATGTATGCATCATTACGTGTGTATGTGTCTATGTGTGTATGAGTGTGTGTATATGTGTTTGTATGTGTGTATGAATGTGTATGTGTGTGTATGCCTCATTATGTGTGTAAGTGTCTATGTGTGTCTGTGTGTGTGTATATGTGTGTGTGTGTCTATGTGTATGTGTGTGTGTTTATGTGTGTGTATGTGTTTATGTGTATGTATGTATCTATGTGTGTGTATGTGTCTATGTGTGTATTTGTATGCATGTATGTATGCATATGTGTGTGTATGGATGTGTATGTGTGTGTATGCACAATTATGTGTGTATGTGTCTATGTGTGTATGTGTGTAGGTATATGTGTGTGTTGTCTATGTGTATGTGTGTGTGTCTATGAGTGTGTATGTGTTTATGTATATGTATGTATCTATCTGTGTGTATGTATCTATGTGTGTATGTGTATGCATGTACGTATGCATATGTATGTGTGTGTATGCATCATTATGTGTCTCTATGTATGCATGAGTATCTGTGTATGCATCATTACATGTGCATGTGTCTATGTGTGTATGTGTGTGTATATGTGTGTGTGTCTATGTGTATGTGTGTGTGTTTATGAGTGTGTATGTGTTTATGTGTATGTATGTATCTATGTGTGTGTATGTGTCTATGTGTGTATGTGTATGCATGTATGTATGCATATGTGTGTGTATGCATATGTATGTGTGTGTATGCATCATTATTTGTGTCTATGTATGCATGTGTATGTGTGTATGCATCATTACGTGTATGTGTCTATGTGTGTATGTGTGTGTGTATGTGTGTGTGTCTATGTGTATGTGTGTGTGTCTATGAGTGTGTATGTGTTTATGTGTATGTATGTATCTATGTGTGTGTATGCGTATGCATGTATGTATGCATATGTATGTGTATGCATGTGTATGTGTGTGTATGCATCATTATGTGTGTATGTGTCTATGTGTGTATGTGTTTGTGTATATGTGTGTATATGTGTGTATATGTGTGTGTGTGTCTATGTGTATGTGTCGCTACGCGTCTATGAGTGTTTATGTGTTTATGTGTGTGTATGTGTCTATGTGTGTGTATGTGTCTATGTGTGTATGTGTCTATGTGTGTGTATGCATGTATGTATGCATAGGTTTGTGTATGTGTGTGTATGCATTATGTATGCATATGTGTGTGTATGCATTATGTATGTGTATGTATGCATATGCATTATGTATGCATATGTATGCATGTATGTGTATGTGTGTGTATGTCTCTCTATGTGTGTGTATGCATATATGTGTGTGTATGTGTGTATGTGTGTATATGTGTATCTATGTGTGTATGCATGTGTATGTGTGTGAATGCATCATTATGTGTGTATGTGTCTGTGTGTGTATATGTGTGTGTATGTGAGTGCGTGTCTATGTGTGTGTATGTGTGTGTGCGTCTATGTGTATGTGTGTGTGTGTCTATGAGTGTGTATGTTTGGATGTGTGTGTGTATGAATGTGTGTATATGAGTGTGTATGTTTGGATGTGTAAGTGTATATGTGTGTCTATGTGTGTATGCATGTGTATGTGTGTGAATGCATCATTATGTATGTCTATGAGTGTGTATGTTTGGATGTGTGTGTGTATATGTGTGTCTATGTGTGTATGCATGTCTATGTGTGTGAATGCATCATTATGTGTGTATGTGTGTGCGCGTCTATGTGTATGTTTGTGTGTCTATGAGTGTGTATGTGTTTATGTGTGTGTATGTGTCTATGTGTGTCTATGTGTCTATGTGTCTATGTGTGTATGTATGCATATGTGTGTATGTGTGTGTATGCATGATGTATGCATATGTGTGTGTATGCATTATGCATTATGTATGTGTATGTATGCATGTGCATTATGTATGCATATGCATTATGTATGTCTATGTATGCATGTGAATTATGCATGTATATGTGTGTGCATGTGTATGCATTATGTGTGCATGTGTGTATGTGTATGCATTATGCATTGTGTATGTGTGTATATGTGTGTGTATTTGTGTGTATGTGTGTGCGTGTCTATGTGTATGTGTGTGTGTGTCTATGTGTGTATATGTGTGTGTACATATGTATGTGTGTGTAAGTGTGTGTGTGTGCGCAATACCTGCGAATGGTCTCGTTCTCTCTCTCTCTCCCTCTGGTGCTCTCTCTCTCTCTCTCTCTCTCTCTCTCTTTCTCTCGGTCTCTCTCTTCTTGCTCGCGTCCAAGTCCCGCACAAATGTGCCGGGAGAAATCATTTTTTTTTTTACATTCCAGAGCGTTGCATATGGGACGCTCTGGAGTTTGCCAACGTCGTTGAGTTCGTCGCTAGGCAGCGACGGTTCTAGCGACGCTTTTTAAATAGCGTTGCATAAGCGACTCTAGCGTTGCTTAGGCGACGGGGGTCGGGCAAAAAAAGAAAATCAAAATTCGTACCGTCGCTTATGCGACGAGCGCGTCGCATAAGAGACGGTTCTCGTTTTTTTCCGATTCGGGGGACGTCGCTATGCCCCCCTTTTTCTTGTAGTGTCATCATCATGATCACCCTCTGACGATCGAGATCGTCCCTCCTGTGTCTGTCTCTCTACCTCATCCATATCTTCCTCTTCATAATACTCCTATATTACATATAACAAAGATAAATACGTAAAACAATTAAACCATTCATAAAAATAAAATACTTATATAAAATTTAATAATACTCACAAAGGCATCCGGATGATCTCGCATATACTCGCTCAAACGTCGATATCCAAAATGTGTAGCATACTCGATCTCATGTTTTGTAGGATATCGGCCATAATCCTTTCGCTGCATTGAAACAAATAAAAAAGATTAGTTTCTTGCATTTTAACTAAAATAAACAATATACTCACAATAACACATATACTTACAAGTGTAGCTACAAAACCATGATGGCCCATTTGGCCTAGGTGCGATGTCTGGCCCGACTCAACTCTCTTTTTTGCAGCAACCTGTTTACTTAAGAAAAAAGAAATACATAAATTAAATGTAAAAAATTACTAAAATATATGAAAATTATAAATATAAACTATTAATTTGTATACCTTCTGCTGAGGAAATGACTCCTGAAGACGTAGCTGTCTACAAAAAAAAATGCCATGTCCAAGGTGGTATGTTAGGTCATCTCTTATTCTTTTCCACCATACAATATCTCTTGTTAATGTAATCTCAACCAAAAAAAATAATCAGAACACATACACGTATATACACACATATACACATACACATATACATGCAAACATATATGCATACAAATATGCATGCATATACACATATGCATGCATATACACATATGCATGCATATACACATATGCATACATATACACATATGCATGCATATACACATATGCATGCATATACACATATGCATGCATATACACATATGCATACATATAACATAAACACACATATACATATCCGCATATATACGTACACACACATACATGCATATACACTCATTCATACAGAATACATGCATTTATCCCACAATAATGTGTATTTGTGTATATGTGAATATGTGTGTATGTGTAAATGTGTATATGTGTGTATGTGTAAATATGTATATGTGATTTTTTTGTGTATGTAAATAATCAGATTATTAATATCAAATACCATTATTTGTAGATTTTGATCAATCAGATGGAACTCCACCACCGTGTCCTCATCCTGTAAGTCAGAATATTGTTCCTACCTCACATGATGAAATGAAGAAGATAATCAACAATCTTGGTATAGATTATCAATGTATACATGCATGTCCTAACGATTGTATTTTATATAGAGGTGAATATGCAGACTCTTTGACATGTCCCAAATGTCAATCTCCTCAATATAAGGGCGAAGAAGGTAAAATCCCAAAAAAGGTATTGAGACATTTTCCATTGGCTCCATGGATTAGACATATGTTTCAAAGCCCCGAATTATCAAAGCTTTTGACATGGGGACATGATCATAAAAGTATTGATGGAATAATCAGAATTCCTCATGATAGTGTTGCTTTTTAGCATATTGATTCTACATGGCCTGCATCTGCACAAAATCCACAGAATGTTAAGTTAGGAATGGCATTAGATGGGGTTAATCCATTCTCCATCAAATCCTGTAAATGGTCAACATGGCCAGTGGTAGTCATAAACTACAATCTTCTGCCATATCTTAGCATTAAAAAGGAACATTTAATGCTTTCACTTTTAATCCTAGGCAAAAGACAAGTTAAAGATATGAATATATATCTTGCTCCTCTCATTGACAATCTCCAAGAGTTATGGAGAGGTATTAATGTCATTGATGTATCGAAAAGCATCAATGAAAGACATATTACGGTTCATGGTATTGTGGCTTGGACTATTCACGATTTTCGAGGATATGGTGTTTGTTCAGGTATTGATGTAATTTTTCTATTCAATATGCATATAAATAAACATGATTTAATCTAATTATATTTCTATCATTTTCATGATGTAGGAATATCTACTAAGGGTTATAAAGCTTGTCCATATTGTGATGATTGGTTGAGATCAATCTATAGTAAGAATCTCAACAAAAATATTTATCTTTGACATCAACGATTCTTGCCTGATGATCATCCATTAAGATCTAAAAGAGAAGCGATACATTTTAACGGAAAGCTTGAAACAGGTCAGTGTCTAAAACCTATGACACCTATGGATTGGTAAAAAAAATGGACAGATGGACCTCTAATAGATCCAGAATCAGAAATCTTCAGTGATGATGAAGATAACGAGTATGTGAAGAGAGGTAAAGGAAAATTGGCACTCATAGAGAACATATGAATATGGTATTCTTTGGAGTATTGGAAACAGTTAAAAGTATGTCATCTTCTTGATCCTATGCATATATTCAAGAATATTGGTTATTCACTATGGTAGCATCTTCTTGGACTAAAAGATACCATAGCATCAAGGAATGATTTGAAAGATCAAAAATCAAAACCAACCTTATGGCCACTTTGTTATAGACATCGACCAGAAACGACTTATGCACCTTCTCGTTAGGTACTTACAACAAAAGAGATACAGACTATCAACAATAGAATTCAATTGATTAAGACTCCTACAGGATATGGAGCATCTTTTCAAAACATGTCTAGTATGGATGATAAGAGCTTAATTAGGTTGAAGACCCATGACTGTCATAAATTTTTGAAACATATTTTACCTTTGATTATCGATGGATGTACAACAAAAGGAGTATCTATCTTCTTGGATCGCTTATAAGGTAATTATGATACTTTTATATTTAATATGTATGAATAGTGGATATCTTTTATTTTTGAATTAACTTCCTTATAAATTTTTTTATGACATGTATAGGTGGATTACATCCAAAGAGATTGACAAAAACTCGATCCCACAAAAAAAAACCTGAATGCAAAGAGCTACTATGTTTGATGGAGAAAGAACTTCCTACTTCATTTTTTGATATTCACGTTCATTTATTATTCCATCTTGTGGATGAAATAGAGATTGCAGGTGTTGTCAACACTCGATGGATGTTCTGGGTGGAGCAATTTATGGGAATATTGACATCTTATGTGTGACAAAGAGCGAAACCAGAAGGATCCATGGCAAAGGGTTGGATGCTTGAAGAGTGCATGTATTATGTTAGTGACTACCTTGAAAGAGTTCATGAAGAAGCTCCACGTGCATCGACCAACGAGTCTTCTTCAAAAATAATAGATGAGGTATTATCAGGTAAGGGAGATCCATTTTTATTTACGTTTCAAGAAAAAAATGATGTTTCTACTTTTGTAGCATATAATAGCAAATGCATGCAAGAAATCCTTAGCGAGTATGAATAGGAACTTCAAAATCTCTGAAGTAAAAGGCGAAGAAATAAAACATATAGACATAATCTAGATAAAAATGCGATTACAGATATATCTTCTTTCACAAACTGGCTATATAGTCGTTTGCAATGCAGCAATGATAATAATGAAGAAATCGTAGATGAGCAAAGAAAGTTAATGATAGGTTGTAAATGAAAGGTAATTTTATTTTAATAAGATTTTATTTTTTTCATATATGTATATTAGTTTCTATTTACTAATTTAATTTCTTTTGTAGGCTCGAATGTTCACTAATATGTGGGCTTTTGGACAGCATATTAGAATTAAAGCCATTGATTCTTTACATAAAACAGAGGATTCTAGTATTGTTGCTTCTTTCAAGCAACTATCATGTGCTAGCTCAAAAGACACAAACCTTATAGATGGCAAGCTTGGTTACATAGGAACTGTTGTTGGTATCTACAAAATTTCATTTCGTACATTCAAACAGGTAGAAAAAAGTTTATATTTTTTATGATAGAGTAAGTTGTTTTTTTAAGCACCTAATAATGGTTTTTGGTTTTTATATATTTTGATAGGTTGTTTTGAAGGTTGACAGGTTTTGAGCTAAGTATAAAGACAGTAATTTCACATTAAGAAAGGAATTATCTGGGTTTTGGGCAATTGATTCTTCCAAGGTAATGCGATCTATTAAAGAACCATATATTCTTCCTAGGCATATTGAACAAGCATTTTTTATAAAAACCCTGATGCTCACCCTTGGTGGCAAGTTGTTCATGTTCAACCTAGAGGTAGGTCATTATTTGAACAGTTTATTGTTAGAGAGATCAAAGAAAGTCCTCTTGATGATTCAACATCAGATACTGATACATCAACATCTGAAAGAGAAATTAGAACCATTATACGTGATAATGATACTAATCTTTTTGATGAAGAGGATAATACTCTACATGCTGATTCTACTGATGAGGAAGAGGAATTACCAGACATCGATATTAATCCATCAATAGATGATGTGACTCATGAGAACACAGATTTAACAATAGAAGAAATAAATGAAATCAATAAGGATAATGAACATGAAACTATATTAATGTCTTACCAAAATGATGGCAATAATGAAAACATATGAGCAGATTAGATAGTAAATTCTACTCTAGTTATCGGTCAATAACTTGAAGCTTCTGAATGGATTTCAGATAATAGATTTTTTATTCAACTTGAATAACGATGAATCCTACTAGAGAAATGAAATCATGTTCTTTTAAGTTAGAACATGAAGCTCGAGGGTATGCCTAATTATTTTATATATAGCTTTATCTTCGAGGAGCAAATTTTTATCATGTATGTATGCATATGTGTGTGTACTCATGTGTATTATATGTATACATATGTTAGTATGCATATATATGTATTCCATGTATATGTATGTGTGGGCATGTGTGTGATATATGTATACATGTGTTAGTATGCATATGTGTATATATGCATATGCATTTATGTAAAATATTCATGTATTCATGTAATATATGCAAGTGTTTATAATTGTGTATGCATGTATAAGTATACATTTGTGCATGTAGGCATGTATATGTGATGTGTATATGCAGTATATATGTATATGTGTCTATGTGTAAATGTGTATATGTAAATATGTATGCATGTATAAATATATATATATATATATATATATATATATATATATATATATATATATATATATATATATATATATATATATATATGTGTGTGTGTGTGTGTGTGTGTGTGTGCATGTAGGCATGTATATGTGATGTGTACATATAAATATGTATATGTGTCTATGTGTAAATGTGTACATGTAAATATGTATGCATGTATGTATATATTTTGTGTGCATTTAGGCATGTATGTGTGTTGCATAATATATCTATTCCATTTTATATTTATGTATGTGTATCTACATGATGTGTATATATCTTTATATATATTGTGATCCTTGTTGATTCGAGTAGCTATATATAGAGGTATAAGGTTGGGAGGAGAGACATCTCTCTAGTAGGACGTCGGAGGAATAGATGCAATATGTACATATACTTCAATCATATGGCTAAAAGGTTGAATTAGAGTTTTTAAATTAGGGGTTTTAAAACCCTAATATCAAAATTAGTGTTTTCAAGTTAGGACTTTTGAAATAGGATTTATTTATTTATATATAGATATCTAAGTGTGTATATATATATATATATATATATATATATATATATATATATATATATATATATATATATATATATATATATATATATATATATATATATATATATATATATATATATATATATATAGATATATCAGTGTGCATGCATGTGTGTATGTATGTGTTTCTATATGTGCGTATGCATGTGTATGTATGCGTATCTATATGTGCGTATGCATGTGTTGTGTGTGTGTATGCATATGTATATGTATATATGCATGTAAATATGATTATATGAGTCTATGTGTGTGTACATATGATTATGCATGTGTATGTGTATGTGAGTATGTGCATGTGTATGTGAGTATGTGTATGTGTATGCGAGTATGTTTATGTGTCTATGTGTATTCATTATATGTGCGTAATTACATGCATGTGTATGTGTGTGTAAAAATGTGCATGTATGTGTGCGTATGTATAAATATGCATGTATGTGTATATGTGTGTAAATGTGCATGTATGATGTATATGTGTGTGTATGCGTATTTGTACCTTTACTCTCATTCTTTTCTCTCTCTCTCATATACATACATACATACATAAACACACAGACTCATATCCACATATATATACATAAAAGAAATGCGTACTGTGCATTATGATGACGATGAGCATAAGTGTCCGCATCTCTTTTAGACACCACTTATGCGACCATCCTGACCTGTAAAATTTATACTTACTTCCACGGTAAGTGGACAAGGCACAGGTAAGAGTCACATAGTGCCCCCATTCTTCTCTTGAACTCCAATCCATTCCCTATGTACACAATGTTCCCCTCTGGCTCTATATCACACTCTAGCCCGAAGGTGCCTATGCATGTCCTCATAGGGAACTCTGCTCTACTATCATGATCTGGAGGATAGGTGTCCTAAAAATAGTTAGATAAAAATAAATAAAAATATGTGTTATAATATCATTAAGAAAGTTTATGAAAAAAAAACATGCCTATGAGCAGATAGCTATCTTCCTGCATGTGGAGCCACAAAAGAGCACTCCTCTGGTCGCTGGGTAAGCATCTGGATCGTATAATCCAGCTCATCATCAGGCATCTCTGAGTACTCATGCATGATGACCCCTAGAGTATCAGACGGAGCTTTTGCTCTCATAAGACTTTTCATGAGAGTGAGTTTTGTCTTTCTCTCTCTAATAGGATCCATAATACCTAACATATAAAACAAAATGGGCTAGAAATCAATATATATACGTGTACATATGTAAGTGTGTATATATGTATGGTGTATATGTGAGTGTGTGTATGCATGTAAACATGTATGTATGCATATGCATGTGCATTATGTATGCAAATGTATGCATGTGTGTGTAT
>CM035423.1:152346897-152359397 GCA_020310875.1 Ceratopteris richardii | reverse complement strand
CATGTATAGTGATGTGGATTAAATCCGCCAACACGCCTACGTAAGAAACCTCGTCTATACAGAGGCTATGAAACATGTGATGGTTTTGTATGCTTAACAATAGAGAAAAAATGAAGAGAACTATTCTTCGATACAAAAGTTATCATGATATTTCTTATAACGTTAATGAGTTTTCTTTTTTTGTTTTTATGAAGGTTCAGCCGAGGTCTACTCCTTCAGGTTTTAACTTTGAAATTGCAACGGTACAATGAAGGGCATAGTACTCATGGGATCCCCCTTATCCCACAAGAAGAGGGGTTTACATAGCTGGGTTAGACTGCGGTCACAACTACCGCGAAGCAAGATAAACGGTGGCCATCAGCCACAAGATACAAGTTAATTAACATGTCCAATGGGGGTTGGGTGGTTGGGTTAATGAGTTTTCTTGATGTTATTGCTTTGTTGTTCATAAATGGAGCAGCATCAGTTGCAGAAGAGTTGTTGATTGGTCCAGCCTTGAGATGTGCAGTATAGCTGCTTTGCGAAGCCTTGAAATTAGAGGCATTATTTCCCCCCGCAAGGTGAGAAAAGCAGCGAGGGAGAATACAAGGACAAGGATCGTATGGGTAGTTGTACCTCAGAGTTTCCTGAATGGAGAGCACAAAGAGGTGGTCGGTCACTGCAGGTACTTGTACCCAGGTAGGTACTTCAGAAAGGTGTCCATACCAAAGGATGACATCATCGGTGTAGAGGAAAATGAGGTACAGCTGTTGTGGGAGGCCGCAGAGGAAGTTTGTGGAAGGTCTGCATCAGGCTGGAAGAGAGCCTTTATTGGTTGAGAGCAATTTACAGATGGATAATGAACTGAACTGTATGGGTGTAAAGGATCGTGGAAGCCACTCTGGATGTTGAAGAGTCCGGGCATATGTAGATGGCCGGATGCTTGTATCGCAAGTAGGGAGATTGAAATTTGAAGCGCTAGATCGTCCTTGTTTCCAGTTTGCAAAAGTAGAATGGAAATCGCGGAATGTGTAGTATGCACTACAGGTGCAGCACGATCGCTGCGAAGGTAGAAGGTAGTGTTGTCAGCAACGCAGGATGATACTCATGCGAGAAATGCGGCAGCGGAACTAGAAGAAGTAAATAATTTGGAAGGCAATCCAGAATGGTGCATGGACCTGCTAGAGTAGGAGTGTCATCTGCCTCAGATGGCATGGATTGCACAGAGGCGCAGAAGGGTAGTGCAGGCTGCCAAGGAGTCGCGGATGCAGAAGCACATGGTGGCGACGTGTTTCGCCCAAGTTGAGTGAAGCCATCATTGTCTGTGTAGGCACAAGGGTAGTGCAGGCTGCCAGGGAGTGGCGGACGCAGAAGCACATGGTGGCGATGTGTTTCGCCCAAGTTGAGTGAAGCCATCATTGTCTGCGTAGGTAGAAGCGAAGGCCTTGATGATGAGAAACCCAAAAATAATTCTTCATAGTGTCAATAAGCATCCATTGTCAGGTTTCAGTGAAATGGAAGAAATTTATGATCCATTCATTCCTTAATCTCCAAACATTTGCATTTTCTTAAACAATGTTGTGCTATGAGTGTCTCCAAATATTGCGGACATCTTAAGTACAAAAATTCATCGAGCTGTCTTTCCTTATAATGTTTTGGACTTTCTTATTTTTTCTCTTATAAGGAGGATTTCAATTATCGTAAAAAAAATGGATGGACTTGCAAAAGATGAGTTCAGAGTACATCTATTTTTTCTGTATGGTGTGGTTCTCTATGGATCTTTCGAAGTGTGGTTCTCTATGGATTTTTCGATAATTATTAAAAGATGTTGGTGATTATAGAAGGACTTCGATATTGTTAGAGGGGAATCCATATAGTCTTTCATAAAGACAATACTTTTTTATCGTTGGTAAGACAAAAGAAGACACTGAGTTCTAGAAGCCAAAGATACTTGAAGGATGGTAAGGATATCTACCTCGGATATTTATCAACTCAATGAGTTCTTCCTTTGGCATACGGAGAACCAAAAAAGCGGTTGAACAATGAATTAAGAAAAGCACACTCATGGAAAGATGGTGTAATAGAAAAAAGGTACCCAATTTTTGGAAGATATACTAAGAGCTTTTATCTTCAATATCTAGGTTCATCTAATATAAACGATAACTAGTTTATGGATCATAGCTTAGGAGTTGGACTTTTTGCTATGGCAACATAAGGAGAGGAACTGATTTCAAAACTAAGCTTTTGAAGACTTTGATAGAATCACTAAGTGATTCTCATTAGTCAAAGTAAGTCATTAACAATAATGATCTCCAAATGTATCATCTAGTTCTACCTAGTAGTTGGAATAGTTTGAAGAAATAGTGCGAGTAGATCACATGATCCACAAATTCCACTACACCATTCTTAAGTGAACACTATGCATTTGACAAAGGTACATCACGTACACAAGTGGCTAGTTATAGGAACCAAATAATAGGAATATAGGTAGTCTTAGCAAGGATCAATTCTTTGTACCAATGATTCTTTCCCTTTAGTTCACTTGCCAAAGGATCTTGAACTAAAATAGGATGTGCATCAAGGACGTGTTCATGAGCATATCTATATAGGTCATGGGCCTTGTGGGAAGATCAAATATTGAAGTGTAGTTTCTAGGAGGAAAATTCTCTTCAAGGATGGAATACTGCTATAAAGTGAGTTTCCCTAGACTAGAGTTTAATTAAAGATCAAAGTTGTATAAGGAATTAGGTGAGCTCATAGCTTAGCCTAGTGGTTTAGTTAAAAGAATGTAAATGAGGAGTTCTTGGTTTCAAATCTCATGAATCATATGAAAGTGTATTTCTCCACAAGCCTTTTAGGTTCTTCTAGAAGCTTCCGTTGGACCCATAGCACACATGCTTTCACTTATTATAGAGATAATTGGTTTTCTAGCTTGAAGGACCTGTGACACTTATGTATGCATTCATCAAAGAAGTATCCCCTAGCCCATCGCTAAATAGTGAAAGGTTAGGATACGTAGATCATGTCTTTGTAATGATGTAGTCTGTAGAATCCCCAACACTAATGGTTATGTTTCATAGAAATGATAAGAAAGAAGTATCCCCTAGCCCATCGCTAAATAGTGAAAGGTTTGGATACGTAGATCATGTCTTTGTAATGATGTAGTATGTAGAATCCCCAACACTAATGGTTATGTTTCATAGAAATGATAAGATATTTTGCAGTAGACAATACGTGCTCTTTGTAGCATGCAAACGTGGGGTAAAGGGATCCAACCTTCTTACATTTTCCCATGACGATATACTTTTTCATATGGAAAAAGTCTGATAAAAAAACATCATATTTCGTGTCATGAAGTAGAATAATTGAGATCAAAGTGCATAAAACTTATGCTACATGTGAACATTATACATTATGAAAAATGAGCTATTTGCAAACTAAACAACAAGATTAAAAATCCAAACACTACAAGAAATAGGGGGCGTAGCGATGCCCTCGAATTGAAAAAAAAAACGTGTACCGTCGCTTATGCGACGCTGGCTTCGCATAAGCAACGGTCAATTTTTTGATTTTTTTTTAAAGCGAAAATTGTTGCATAAGCGAAGATAGCATCGCTTATGCGACGCTAAATTAATAGCGTCACAAATACCGTCGCTAGTGAGCAACGGTATTTGCAACGTTGGCAAACTGAAGAGCGTCGCATATGCGACGCTCTGGAATGTAAGAAAAGAAATTTGATTTCTCCCGGCACATTTGTGCCGAGATTTGAATGCGAGAGACCAAGAAGAGACCAAGAGAGAGAGAGAGCGCGTGTGAGAGAGAGAGAGAGACACATCTACTTGCAAGGTATGCGCACACACACACACACATACATATGCATACACACACACATATACACACATAGACACACACACACACACATACTCAAAGACACACACACATACACATACACAAATAATGTTGCATACACACATGCACACATAATGCATACACATGCACACACATATACACATACATATACACACACATACACACATACACACACATACACACACACATACACACACATATACACACATACACACACATATATGCATACAAACACACATAGAGAGACATGCACACACATAAACATACATGCATACATAATGCATATGCATATGCGTACATCCATAGATACTTACATGCATACACACACATATGCATACATAATGCATATGCATATGAGTACATACATACATACTTACATGCATACACACACATATGCACACATAGACACATACACACACATAGATACATACACACACATAGACACATACACACACATAGACACATACACACACATAAACACATACACAAACATAGACACATACACACACATAAACACATACACACACATTCACATACGTATGCATACATAATGCATACACACACATATGCATACATACATGCATACACATACACACATACACACATACACACACATAGACACATACACACATAAACACATACACACACATACACACACATACACACACATACACACACATACACACACATACACACACATACACACACATATGCATACATACATGCATACACATACACACACATATGCATACACATACACACACATAGACACATACACACACATAAGCACATACACACCCATATGCATACATAATGCATACACGCACATACACACACATATGCATACATACATGCATACACATACACACATAGACACATACACACACATAGACACATACACACATAAACACATACACACACATATGCATACATACATGCATACACATACACATACACATATGCATACACATACACACACATAGACGCATAGACACACATAAACACATACACACACATACACACACATACACACATATATGCATACATAATGCATACACACACATACACACACATATGCATACATACATGCATACACTTACACACATAGACACATACACACACATAGACACATACATACACATAAACACATACACACTCATAGACACACACACACATACACATAGACGCACACACACATATACACACATATACACACACACACATATACACATAGACACATACTCACATTATGATGCATTCACACATACACATAAATACATACATAGACACACATATACACACACACATACACACACATATATGCATACACACACACATAGACATACATACACACATTTACACATACATGCATACATGTGCATACATAATGCATATGCATATGCATACATACATACTTACCTGCATACATACACATACATAATTCATACACACACATATGCATACATAATGCATACACACACATACACACACCTATGCATACATACATGCATACACATACACACATAGACACATACACACGTAGACACATACACACACATAAACACATACACACTCGTAGACACATACACACATAGACTAATGATGCATACACACATACAGACACATATACACACATACACACACATATGTGCATACACACACATAGAGAGAAATACACACACATACACATATATGCATACATATGCATACATAATGCATATGCATATGCATACATAATGCATATGCATATGCATACATACATACTTACATGCATACATAATGCACATGCTTACATACACATACGTAATGCACACACACACACATATGCATACATAATGCACATGCATAGATACATACACACACATAGACACATACACACATAGACACATACACACATAGACACATACACACACATAAACACATACATACTCATAGATACACACATATACACATAGACACACACACACATACACACACACATACACACATAATGATGCATACTACACATGCATACACACATACACACACATATACACACACATATATGCATACACACACATAGAGATACATACACACACATACACATACATGCATACATATGCATACATATGCATACATAATGCATATGCATACATAATGCATATACATACATAATGCATATGCATATGCATACATACATACTTACATGCATACATAATGCACATGCTTACATACACATACATAATGCATACAAATACACACATAGACACATACACACACATAGACACATACACACACATAAACACATACACACTCATAGATGCATAGGCACACATACACATAGACACATACACACATACACATACACAAACACATATACACACGCATATACACACACACACAAACATACACACATAGACACATACACACATAATGATGCATACACACACATACATATGCATACACACACATATGCATACACATACACACATACACACACAGATACATACATACACATAAACACATACACTCATAGACACACACACATACACATAGATGCGCACACACATACACACACATATACACACACTTACACACATAGACACATACACACATAATGATGCATACACACACATACACATGCATACACACACATATGCATACATACATGCACACACATACACACATACACACACATAGATACATACATACACATAAGCACATACACACTCATAGACACACATACATAAGCATAGACACACACACACACACATAGATATACACACACATAAACACACATAGACACATACACACATAATGATGCATACACATGCACATGCATACACACATACAAACACATGTACACACACATACACACATACACACATATATGCATACACACACATAGAGAGACATACTCACACATACACATACATGCATATATATACATACATAATGCATATGCATATGCATACATACATACATACATACATACATACATACATGCATACATACACATACATAATGCATACACACACATATGCATACATAATGCATACACACACACACATATGCATACATCCATGCATACACATACACACATAGAAACATACACACACATAGACACACACTTACACACATAGACACATACACACATAATGATGCATACACACACATACACATGCATACACACACATATGCATACATACATGCATACACATACACACATAGACACATACACACACATAGATAGATACATACACATAAACACATACACACACTGATAGACACACATACATACACATAGACGCACACACACATATACACACACACATAAACACACATAGACACATAGACACATACACACATAATGATGCATACACATGCATACACACATGCAAACACTTGTACACACACATACACACATACACACATACACACATATATGCATACACACACATATATGCATACGCACACATCGAGAGACATACTCACACATACACATACATGCATATATATACATACGTAATGCATATGCATATGCATACACACATACACACATACATACATACATGCATACATGCATACATACACATAAATAATGCATACACACACATATGCATACATAATGCATACAGACACATACACACATATGCATACATACATGCATACACATACACACATAGACACATACACACACATAGACACATACACACACATAAATACATACACACTCATAGATGCACACACATACACATAGACACACACACATACACACATATACACACACACATACACACATAGACACACACATAATGATGCATACACACACATACATATGCATACACACATACACACACACATACATGCACATACATACACACACATGCATACATACACATACTTAATGCATACAAACATACATATGTAAACGTATATATATATATATTGATTTCTAATCATTTTGTTTTATATGTTAGGTGTTATGGATCGTAGTAGAGAGAGAAAGGCGGAACTCACTCTCATAAAAAGTCTTATGAGAGCAAGAGTTCCGTCTGATACTCTAGGGGCCATAATGCGTGATTACTCAAAGATGTCTGATGAGGAGCTGGACTATACGATCCAGATGCTTACCCAGCGATCAGACGAGGGCTCTTCTGCGGCTCCACATGCAGGAAGAGAGCTATCTGCTCATAGGTATGTTTTTTTTTTCATAAACTTTTTTAATCATATTATAACACATATTTTTATTTATTTTTATCTATCTATTTTCAAGACACTTATACCACCTCCAGCACGTGATAGCAGAGCAAAGTTCCATATGAGGACATGCATAGGCACCTTAGGACTAGAGTGCGATAGAGAGCCAGAGGGGAACATTGTGTACATAGGGAATGGATTGGAGTTCAAGAGAAGGATGCAGGCACTATGCGACTCTTACATGTGCTTTATCCACTTACCGTGGAAGTAAGTAAAAATTTTACATATAAATTGAAATAAATATCTTATGTTTTATTTACATTATGTTTTGTTTTGTAGTGAGCATGATGAGAAGGATAAAGAATACGTAAATAGTTCACTTGAGACAGATTTTGGGAGAGGATGGTCGCTTAAGTGGTGTTTAAAAGAGATGCGGACACTTATGGCTCATCGTCGCGGTAATGCACGGTATGCACTGCTTTTATGTATATATATGTGGATATGAGTAGTGTGTATATGCATGTATGTATGTATATGAGAGAGAGAGAGCGAGGGAGAGAGAGAAAAGAGTGAGACTAGAGGTATAAATACATGCATACACACATATACATCATACATGCACATTTACACACATATACATATACATGCACATTTATAAATACACACACGTACATGCACATTTTTACACACACATACACATGCATGCAATTACACACATATAATGAATACACATAGACACATACACATACTCACATACACGTACACATACTCACATACACATACACATGCATAATCATATGTACACACACATAGACTCATATAATCATATTTACATGCATGTATACATATACACATGCATATATACACACACAACACATGCATATGCACATATAGATACACATACATACACAACACATGCATATGCATAAATAACTAAATCCTATTTAAAAAATCCTAAATAAAAACACTAAATTCGATATTAGGGTTTTAAAACCCCTAATTTAAAAACTCTAATTCAACCTTTTAGCCATATGTTTGAAGTATATGTACACATTGCATCTATTCCACTGACGTCCTACTAGAGAGATGTCTCTCCTCCCAACCTTGTGCCTCTATATAGCTCTACTCGAATCAACGAGGATCATAATATATATAAAGATATATACACATCATGTAGATAGGATACATAAATATAAAATGGAGTACATATATTATGCATCACATATACATGCCTAAATGCCACACATAAATATATATATACATACTAACATATTTACATGTACACATTTACACATAGACATATATACATATATACATGTACACATCACATATACATGCCTACATGCACACATAAACATATATATACATTCATACATATTTACATGTACATATTCTACACATAGACACATATACATATATACATGTACACAATTATAAACAGTTGCATATATTACATGAATACATGAATATTTTACATAAATGCATATGCATATATAAACATATGCATATTTAACACATGTATACATATATCACACACATGCAAACACATATATTTGCATGAAATACATATATATGCATACTAACATATGTATACATATAATACACATGAATACACACACATATGCATACATATATGATAAAAATTTGCTCCTCGAAGATAAAGCTATATATAAAATAATTAGGCATACCCCCGAGCTTCATGTTCTAACTTAGAAGAACATGATTTCATCTCTCTAGTAGGATTCATCGTTATTCAAGTTAATAAAAAAAAATTATTATCTGATATCCATTCAAAAGCTTCAAGTTATTGATCGATAACTAGAGTATAATTTATTATCTAATCTGCTCATATGTTTTCATTATGGCCATCATTTTGGTAAGACATCAATATAGTCTCATCTTCATTATCTTTATTGATTTCATTTATTTCTTCTATTGTTAAATCTATGTTCTCATGAATCACATCATCTATTGATGGATTAATATCTATTTCTGGTAATTACTCTTCTCATCAGTAGAATCAGCATGTAGAGAATTATCCTCTTCATCAAAAAGATTAGTATCATTATCACCTATAATGATTCTAATCTCTATTTTAGATGTTGATGTATCTGTATCTGATGTTGAATCATCAAGAGGACTTTCTTCGATCTCTCTAACAATAAACTGTTCAAACAATGACCTACCTCTAGGTTACACATGAATGACTTGCCACCAAGCATCTGGGTTTTTATAAAAAAATGCTTGTTCAATATGCCTAGGAAGAATATGGTTCTTTAGTAGATCACATTACCTTGGAAGAATCAATTGTCAAAACCCAGATAATTCCTTTCTTAATGTGGAATTACTACCTTTATACTCCGCTCAAAATATATGACCTACCAAAATACATAACAACAAAAACCCATTATTAGGTACTTTAAAAAATAACTAACTCTATAAAAAAATATAAACTTTTTTCTACATGTTTGAATGTACAAAATGAAATTTCGTAGATACCACAATAGTTCCTACGTAACCAAGTTCGCTATCTATAAGGTTCGTGTCTTTTGAGATGCACGTGATAGTTGCTTGAAAGAAGCAACAATACTAGAATCCTCTGTTTTACGTAAAGAATCAATGGCTTTGATTCTAATATGCTGTCCAAAAGCCCACATATTAGTGAACATTTGAGCCTGCAAAATAAATTCAATTAGTAAATAGAAACTAACATACATTTATGAAAAAAATAAAATATTATTTAAATAAAATTACCTTTTGTTCACAACCTATCATTAACTCTCTTTGCTCATCTAAAATTTCTTCATTATTTGTATTGTCGCATTGCAAACGACTATATAGCCAATCCGTGAAAGAAGATATATCTCTAATCTCATTATTATTGAGATTACAACTAATCTTTTGTTTCTTCGCCTTCCACTTCGGAGATTTTGAAGTTCCTAGTACTCGCTAAGGAATGCTTGCATGCATTTGCTATTATATGCTACAAAAGTAGAAACATCATTTTTTTCTTGAAATGTAAAAAAGAATGGAACCCCTTACCTGATAATACCTCATCTGCTATTTTTGAAGAAGACTCGTTGGTCCATGCACGTGGAGCTTCTTCATGAACTCTTTCAAGGTACTCACTAACGTAATACATGCACTCTTCAAGCATCCAACCCTTTGCCATGGATCCTTTTGGTTTCGCTCTTTATCGCACATAACCTTTTATACTCCATAAATGGCTCGACCCCAAAACATCCATCGAGTGTTGACAACACCTACAATCTCTATTTCATCTACAAGATGGACTAATAAATGAACCTGAATATCAAAAATGAAGTAGGAAGTTCTTTCTCCATCAAACATAGTAGCTCGGCATCCAGAGCATGGAATCTTGGAACATTAGAAATGCCAAGAGGCTATGGAACAAAGGATTGAAAAAGTGGAAGCATCTCTACAACCAAGACATCAACCAGTGGATCACATTGAGGATATCGACCCTAGCGTCAGTATTACCTTTGAAGAATGGAATGCTCTGCAAAGAAGATGTCTTGTATGGGACTGCTAAAAAATTTTCCCTCTCATGGGGCACGACATGTTGAGCTTGGTGGTCTCAGATGCCACAATGGTAAGTGCCTAACAGAAATCCCAAACATCAAGGAAACCATTGATTATCAGGTTGACCTCAATAAGAAGTAATCCGTGTCGTGGATGTAGCTCCCATGGGACATGAAATTCATGGCTATCTCGCACCCTCTCATAGAATCAAAAAGTCTGTCCTTTTATGGAAAATTCTTCATCTGGTATCTGGACCAACCTTAAGGCTAGCAAAATATGTGGAGTGCCTCCCTGGTGGAAGTGTTGCTATTGGTCCATCGAAGATGTTTCTCATATCTTCTTTAATTGTCCCAACTCCAATAGGCTCTACAAGATTGTTAGAAAGAAAATTAGACTTTAGAAATATATCTGTTGGAAACAAGCTCTATTGGGTGAAGCAATCATGCTCTACAACTCTCTGGAATGCCATCAGAGGAGAGGTCCTTTGGAAGATCTGGCGGGAAATATGTGCACATAACTTTGGTGACCCCAAAGAGTGGTCAATTGAGAAATCGTTGTTCCTCCTTGGTAAAGAATCGCTAAATTCAAGAAATCCCCCCCCCCCCCCTTCATGCAACATCAAGTGCTCCATTTGATCAACAACAAGCTTAAACCTAAGTGGGCCCCACATGAGGGTGACGAGAGGATGATTTATCTTCTTTGTAATGCCATCTAGACCTTGTAAGATGTTTTGTTGATGTGCATGTTTTACTATTTTCCATTGTCTTGGTATGGATTATAGCAAGGAATTGCTCCTTGCACCTCTATTGTTACTTGACTAAATGTACCTTAAGTAATAAAACTTTTAGCTTTACCTATTTCAATGTTCTGCTATGTTGTTTTACTCCCAATGATGTTTTGTAATACTCTAGTGAAGCAGATTATGCTTG